>OX352772.1:84644326-84808370 GCA_947095535.1 Poecilobothrus nobilitatus
GTTTTATTTTGGTTCTGTAATAATTCTGTTAAAAATTCTGTTATATCTTTGTATGAAAATTTAATTTTGAAATTAAGCTAATTTCTCTAATGTTTTTCGATATTTTTATTTAAAAAAATCGAATTTTTATTAAAATCATGTATTGTCATCGGGATCTGATCTAATGAAGAAAATTTCAAGTCTCTAGCTCAACGGGAAGTGTGTTTAAAATGGCTTCTAAGATTCCATCCTTTACCCAACCAAGTTAATAAAAAGCTGTTAAAAATAAAAACAAATAGATCTCAGTTACAATTTACATCAGACTTAAGCTATGCTATAATAAAATTTTGTTGGCCTCCTAATATTATGTATGTCAGTATGTGTTATGTAGAGTTATATTCTTAATAAAATATATCATCTATAAAATTGCATTTTAAAATTATATAAACATTTGCTTGTGGTGATGCATTATATAGATCTGTATGTATGTAACAAAATAAAATCAATTTTTAGAGAAAAGAAAATCAGTTCAAAGTATTGCTTTGATGGTATACCAAAAATACGGTCACCTTTTTACGAAACAACCCCAAATACGATTTTGGGGTGATTTCAAATCAATGAAATTGACTACGATTTTTTTCTTCTACGTGAATTCTTTATGTATATGATTTCTTTCTGATTGTATTTACAACTTTATTGTATGAGCAAAAATACAATAGAATTTACTTTTTCATTTATCTACCAAAAATATATACAAAAACCAAAAAAAAGTTCGGCAACAATGCAATTTATCTATTATATCAATTCTATTTAAAAATGTAATTTTTATTTTATTTTTTTATTTTATTTAAGGTAAACACTATATCAATTTTTATTTTAATTTTTACTTTCGTAAATATATTTATACACCAGACACGGCATATATATAAAAATAAATGTGTATAAACGATTACATGCTAATACATATTATGTAAGTATAGAAAATAAACAGCAACAATTATTCGATTGAAGGGCGGAGGCCAGCGTTCCCCTCTGATACATTTGTATCAAATCTGATACATTTTACTATAAAATATGAGGGATACAAACATTGCTTAATATGATCCATTTTGATACATTTCTCTACTCCGTTGTAAAAGTCATACAATTTTTTTGATTTTATAAAATTTGTTAAAAAATTACTTTCACAAATAATAATTTATATTTACGTTTTGAAAAAAAGTACTACAAATTTTATAAGTGTACAAAAATTGGCACTATAGAACATCACTGGTTGTATGTATTGTAGCCTGTTCCTTCAAGTGTCATTTTTGAATTTTGACAAAAACTTTCAACAGTAGTGTTTAATTCAAATTTCAATCAAAATAGTTACCGAAAAACATAAGTGATAGAATTATGGAAAGGAAAAATTAAAAAAATAGATTTATAAATGCATGTGTACATACTTATGTTATAAATTTTAGATATTTAGTAAAGAAATTAAAAAGAACAAATGAGGGTGAGGAAGAATTAAATATCAATAAAATAGTACACGAGGAAGTTGAACTTGATGCTGAAAATGAAACTGAAAGGTAATTTAATATTTAACTAAAACTTATTAATAAAAATGAAAAAAATAAAATAAACAAGGTAGAATGTAAACCAACGGTTTTTAAAAGCGCACATTTCCAAACTCAATACAAACTGTTTAGAATTTTGACTTGCACAAAAATTTCAAAATTTCATGTAATAAGAAAAAACGCGAAAATAGGACATTTTTGAAATTTTGAGGGGCCGTAAGTCCGGAATCCTATATAACTAAGAAAAGCCGTTAACACGCGTACAAATATATTATTGAACCTTTAATTTTCATGTCTCGCCGAAGAAAAATTTTCAATAAGTTGTGCCTAAGTTACAGGTCTCTAAAAATAGCAAATTTTCTATTTTTGAGGCGTAATAACTCTTAAAGAGGGGGAGCTACCAAAAAATTTTCTGAGGAAGCTTATACTAATTCTAAAAGTTCTTGTCTCAAAATTTCAGGTTTCTATGTAAAGGCGTGCCGGAGTTATGAAAAAAGAAATTTCATGCAAAATATGGTTTTCACATAACGGTAAATTTAAATAGTAAATTACAAAATATTGAATAATTTTGATATTGTTTTATATAGATAATAAAATTTTCGATCTTCTGGCGGCTTTAGCTTGCAAAACTATTACGCAGGGCCTGAGATATATACATCTGAAAATAAGACTTTTTCGCAATTTTGAAGAGCTGCAACTTTGGAACCCTTTACAACTAAAACAAGTGTTTAAAAATAAAACAGGTTCCTAAGTTACAGGTGTTTAAAAATATCAAATTTTCAATTTTTAAGCCCTCATATCTCATAAACATGGGGTGGTCCAAAAAAATTTTCTGAGCAAACTTATACTAATTCTAAAAGTTCTTTCTTGTCTCAAAATTTCAAGCCTCTATCTAAAAGCGTGCCGGAGTTATGAAAGTAGAAAAATCATGCAAAATTTGGTTTTCACATAACGGTAAATTTAAATACTAAATTTAAAAAAATTGTATAATTTTGATATTAATTTACAAAGATAAAAGAAATACCTGTCGAATGACGTTTTCAGATTGAAAAAATCTTAAGCAGAAGATAAGATATATGCATTTAAAAATAGGGCTTTTTGAAAGTTTGAGGTGGTGTAGCTCCGTAATGGGAGGGGCTACATGAAAAAGTTGTTCCACAAAATTATTTTTTTTATGAGACCTACCCATGGTTAAAATTTTTTTTCTCTATCGTTAACGGTGTAGAAGTTTTGTAAACAGATGGACGGACGGACGGACGGACAGAGTGAAACTAATAAGCACATTTTTTCAAAATTTTTTTGGAAATGTGCTAAAAAGGGTGAATAAAATTACTAAATACCAATTGATTGAAGTAGATTAATAAACTTTTACTTACGCGTTGTTTAAGGAATGAAGTGTCAACCAAAAAACGGAAATTCAGAGATGAATGGAAGGAAGATTTCCCATGGTTGAAAAATAAAATGGGTTCCAGTTATTGTTCAGCTTGCGACAAATCGTTAGTAAATATTAAGACCCACTTACAAAGACATGGCATAAACGAAATTCACAAAAAAAACTTTACTTTAAAAAAGAAACAGCCAATTATTGAAGATGCTATTGCTAGCTCATATACACTAAATTTAAAAAAAGAGGTAGAATATGCTGAATTTACTTTGGTAATGTTTTGCATTATGCTGAATTTATTTGGATAATGTTTTGCATTATGCATAACTTACAATTTACAACCATGGATTTTCTGCCAAATTTCCTTAAAAAGTGCTGTCCTGATTCAAAAATTGCAAGTCGTATAACCTGTTCTCGAACTAAGTCTACAAGCATCGCAAAAAATATTTTAGGGAAGAATTTCTACCAACAGATTTCTGGGGTTTATGGAATTAAATAAAATGGATGCTTTTTCAATGTATCAAGTTACAAAAGAATATTTAGCCAAATTTTTTATACTTTACGAAAATATAATTGGAATTGCATCAGATAATGCGGCAATTATGGTAGGGAAATTTACAGGATCACAAAGTAAATTTAAAGAAGATAATCCTCATTTATTTTTCATGAATTTTTTTTTTTCATTTTCATTGCACTTGTGTGCAGGTGAAGCTTGTAAAAAACTTCTTTATATAGTAGAAAAATTAACTAAAGATATTTATAACTATTTTGCACACAGTTCGAAAAGAGGTAACGAATTTTTATAGTTTCAAGATTATTTTCATATTAAATCACATAAAATTTTAAGACTTGCTCAGAATCGTTGGTTATACTAAGCGTAGTTAACCGTATAATTGAGCAATGGCCTGCATTGCAATTATTTTTTATATTATGTTCTTTAGAAAAAAAAACGAGATATAGCAAATGATTTAGCAAATGTCCTAGCACAACCAATTAATAGAATATATTTTTTATTTTTGTCATATGTTTTGAAGATAATTAATCATATGAATTTCAGACAGAAAGTATTAGACTTCATTGTCTTTATTCTGTTATGGGATCAAACGTTAAAACTATTTTGACTTGTTTTGTTAAATCTGAAAAAATAATAAAATATGAAAAACTAGTTGATTTGTTAACAAAATTTAGAGACTTTAATGAAATTGACTATGTGCCTTTATAGGATTACCTGAAGCATAGGATGTTTATATAGGGACATAAGCAGAAACATTTATATCTGAAAAAAAATATTGAAGGTAACGAACCGTTGACTCTTAAAATAAATGTTTTGGTTTGGTTTATGTTGAATCATATAAATAAAATTAAATTGATTTATGTATTAATCAACAAATAAATAAAAGATTCGATTTTAATGATCAAATACTAGAATATTTATCTTTTTTAAACCCTGAAATATCTTTACCTACATACAGATCACGTAAAGTAAAAATAAAAAATGTACTCTAGTAAAAATAAGAATTTTATAATAGATTAATATCGCCTGACGCGCTGTTCAAATTTAGAAACCATAGACAAGAATACTCCAGAAAAATTTTGGGCTCAAATAGGGTGCTTAACAAATGGAATGGGTGAAAAAAAATTCAAAAATTTATCTGATTTTTGCATTAATTTCATGGCTTTACATCATAGTTCTGCAGCTGCCGAGCGTATATTTTCGGATCTTAATTTAATTAAGTCTAAAACTAGAAATAAACTTGATCTTGAAACTGTTAATTCTCTAATGAGTTCAAAAGAGTTATTGACAAATAACGACAAATGGAACTAAATAAAAAAAATAGAAATAAAAAAAATCTGAAGTTTGGTAAACGCAATGTTCTAAATTTAATTAATGCGAATTATTTAAAAACACCACAAGTTGAAGTTATATTTGTAAAACTTTTTATTTTTTGTGAACTTATGTTATTTCATATTGAAATTTTTATTGATTTAATTTATGTTATTTGACAAATGAATTGTTTTTTTTTTATAATTTAATAATAAAATGTTTTTTGATACAAAAATAAATGTTTAAAATACTCATTTCATATTTACTATGAATAAAAAATTTGAATGAATAATGAAGTTTAAATTATTTTACCACTTTTTTCTATAATAAGATATTAGAAGTTAGGATAAATTTACCGCAAACATAATTAGAATTGATAATTTTATAATAAGATTACTTCGTAACCACATACAAAGAAGCTCCTATGTAGATAACAATTCACTGATCTGTCATCCATGATTCGAAAATGATGAATATATAAAAAAAACATTAATATCAGGCTTTATCCCACCTGAAGGATTTATATTTCTTGACAAAAATAACTATATTGAAGATGACAATTTTATACCCAAATTATATCATTACAAAAGAAATGAGTCGGATAAAAAAATTACTTTAAATTTAAGCCTGTATGAGTGTAACAATACTGAAATATTTAAATATAATAAATTTATTCCTAATAAGAATAAACTTATAAAAAAAATATATTTTGGGAAAAATTTAAGTTAAGTTTTAGATTAGTTGAGTTAAGTTAGGGTTAGGTTAAGATTAATTAGTTGTAAGTTTTTTTCTTTTGATTATCATAGCGGTTTTTTTTGTAAATTTTTTTTCAACAATTATTAAATTTAAACAAATAATATTAAATATTTATTAATATTAATAATTAATAAGAATAAATTATAAAAATAAAAAATTAGATTAAGTGAACACACAATATAAAAATACTATATATGTATTAACTTGAGAGCTGACAATACTCAGTCATGAGTTAAGTAGGATATAAAATTTAAATTCATTCTTTTCAGTTTTATTTAGGAATATGTAATAAAATAAACTTATTAATAAATAAAACATTTCAAAAACAAAAAAAAAAGATAAACTGACTTTTGCAAAGGGATACATTTTTGATAAATTTTCTATTAAAAATTTGATACATCTCTTTTTCAACGAATGAGGACACTGGCGGAGGCTGGAGCGGATCGTATTTGGATGTGTAGTATAGTAAGAACAAAGAGAACGAAGAGAGTTTCGTTTAAATTTTAACAGTAGTTAAAAATTGCATACCCTTCTTTAAAAAAATTGCATACTTTTTGGCAAAATTGTATATTTAACGTGTTTTACGAAATATGGGTTTTAATAAAAAATTTTGAAAGAAATATTTTAGTTGTACTGGATGATTTATCTAACACAGAAAGAATTAATATTCTATCTAATTTCATAAGTGTTTAAAAATTTACAATGTTAAAAAATACATACAACTACAAATTAATTTCGGTAAATGTAAATTCTCTTATCTCCTACAATAAAAAAATCTCTTTTATGCACTTTTTAGAGAATCATAATCCAGACATAATTTGTGTATGTGAAACGAAATTAAAACCATCTGATCACATATTAATTAATAATTATGACCTAATAAGAAGAGATCGTAAAATTGATATTGAAGGTGGAGGCGTTGCCATAGGTATAAAACAAAAATTGAATTATCAAATTGTAAACAATGACATTTTTGATAATTTTATTTGCATTGAACCATGTATTATCTCTCTTCAATTAAAGCAAAATAAAAAATTATTCATAATTTCTATTTATGCGTCGAATAGAAATTCCAATAATTTTTTAACAGAATTAAAAAAAATATTCGACTTGTTAAATTTGTCGAACTTAAATAATTTTTATGTGTTAGCGGGTGATTTTAACGCTAAACACATATCTTGGTTAAATAACGACAACAACGCACGAGGTATTCAGCTATATAATTGGCTACAATTAAATAATATTTTGCTAAAAACACAATTGCATTTAACTTTTAATCGGTGATAAAGAGGTACCAACAGTCAAAAAATTTAACTTTAAAAATACAAATTGGGCAAAATTTCAGTTCGCACTGGATAATAATTATTTTATGGAATACAAAAATATCAAAAACAAAATAGTAAATAATTGTAATATTTCAAATGATAATATTAATTTTCACCTTTTACAATTAAATAAAATCATAACTAAAACCATAGATGAAATAGTCCCAAAATATCATTTTAAAAATAAAATATATAAATTTTACTCCACTAAGTTAAAAAAACTACTTACAAAAAAGTATGAGTTAATGAAAGATATCCATAAAATTCATAAACAAAGACTAAGTTTTTCCAGTCAAAACCTGCAACTTCTTAAAAGTTTGCTAAACAACATAAATATTTTAATAAAGCAACAATTAAAAATAGAAATTAACAAATATTGGTCTAACCGCCTTCAAAACATAAAACCAAACAATAGTTCCAATATGTTCCCGGAAATAAACAAAATCTTTAGAAATAACAATTGTCATAAAATTTCAAAATTACATATTGCCCAATCAGATTTATCTCTTCTCTTAAATAATAACATTGATATTAATACCCTACAAAAAAATAACTCTAACGAATACATAATTACAGATCAATCTCAAATTTATAATATATTTGGAACATATTTAGAAAAAGTCCACAAAAGTAATTCACCATCCAACAACAGATTTCATCAAAAAATCTTACGTAATGTTCAGCAATTTAAAGACCACACCATCCACATGAAAGATAACAATATTGCGATTTGCCAATTCAGCAATTTAAACAAATCTTCTAACCAAAATAACAATAGCCAATTTACAAACCAAATAGAACTTCACCATAAATTTAAATGTTTAAAGAACAAAATTTCATCTGGAATGGATGAAATTCCAAATATAGTTTTAAAAAATTTAAGCACCTTCATAATTAGCAAATATGTAATACTTTTTAATAATGCAATAAATAACTCGTATTTTCCAAATATATGGAAAACAGCGAAAATTATTTTGCTAAAAAAAATGTACGATATAATAATCTACTCAGCCGATGATACGGTGGACAGCATTAAACGAATGGTGCAGAACATGTTCAATATTGTAATAGATTACTGTAAAATTTGGTTGCTCAAAATTAATTACAGCAAATGCGAAACAATTTTGTTTCGAAATACTGTAACCAAAACAAGTCCACATATTAAAAAACATTGGAAAGAATTCATTATAAAAACACCAGATAATGTTCCTCTTGTCAATAAAAAAGTAGTTAAATACCTCGGCGTTCAATTGCATCGTAATCTTAACTATATCGATCATATAAAATATAGCATTTCAAAAGGTAACAAATCTTTCATGGCGGTGAAAAAACTTTTTTACAACAAAAATATTAGTAGAAGAGTCAAAATAATATGTTACCAAACATTAATAAGACCATCGCTTGTATATGGTGCACCAATATGGTACAACATTAGTGCAAGCTTAATGGAAACATTACGTAAATTCGAAAGAAAGTGCTTAAGAGTGTGTACCAACATAAATCGTAAGCCCGAATCCGACTACAAATATTATTATTCAAATAAATATTTGTATAAGGAAGCCCATATCATACGTATCGACAATTTTATAATAAAATTAATCAGAAATCATTATGATAGAGCACAAAACACTCCAGAGAATGGTTTAATATCGCATATATTTTACTACAATGAGGAGTACATTGAAAAGACATTGCTCACGGGTTTCATAGCCCCTGAGCATTTCATCTTTTTAGATAAAAATAGTTATGTCCAAAGCCAAAATCATGTCCCCCTATTATACCACTATAATAGACGGGCTACGTGTAAAGCTATTGAATATAACCCGGGCAATATAAATGGAGAAAATTTAAAATACGATATGTCCATTCCGGACAAAGATAAATTAATTAAAAGAAAATTTTGGTGGTTGGAAAATGCTTATGAATTAGAGTAGAGTATTAATAATACAGTTTATTTTATCTAGGTTAAGTAGGTTAAGTAGGTTAGGTAGGTTAAGTTTTATTTTATAAAAAATTTTTGAAATAATATCGGTTTTTTGTTTGCCCGGCTTTTCCAATAGTCACTTTATTATAGTCTAAACACTAACTTTTTCAGCTTTAAGTTTTATATCATATAGCATAAAATTAGCATATAAAAATTAAAATTGTAATTTAAATGTTAAATATTTTTATAAGTTAAAACCGTTTTTGTAAATTTTTTTAAGGTTAAGTAGTTTAAGATTGTACAATGGGTAAAAATAAAAATTTAATTTAAAAAAAAAAAAAAAAGGATGATTTATCTGTATATAGTTAATTTGTAGTAAAACCAAATTGATTATTATGAAAAATATTTGTTTTGGAAAGAAAACTTATTATTCTTTTTCTAATTAATTTTTCAAACAATTTGGAAATGGAGGATAATAATGAGATCTGCATGTAATTAGATAACATCACTTTTCAGCCTTTTTTATGAAGAGGCACAACTTGAACACATATAAGGGCAGATGGAAAAATACCATTAAATACACACGTATCGGATGTATCAGCATCGAACTAACGTATGGAGCAATTTTTTTTAAAAGAACTTTATTTATCTTATCATCATTACTGAATTTTTTATTATTTAATTTTAAAATAAAATAATTTACCTCTTCTTTACAAATTACTAAATAACTGAAAGTTTTAGTTGCGTTTTTCCTTAAAATGTTAAAATTACTTGACAGACAGCTGTAGCTCATTTAATTTCTGAATTGAAATATCAGCTGACTCAACAAAAAATTTATTAAATTCATTTGCGACTCATCTTTTTTCATGAATTTTTTTATTGTTAACTTCAATTTAATTTATTTAATTACTCGCAGTTTTAATATTTAATATATTATTAACTAATTCCCATTCCATTACATTAATACAGGGTTACCGCTGTATTTGCTAAGTTCCGAAAAATAATATCAAGCACTATCTAAGATCTCAGAATTAATTTCTTTACATAACATTTTGAATTTTTTTTTAATTCTACATTATTTGAATTACTTCTACATTTTAGATCTACTTTATTTTTCAATCTTATTTTGCTTAAAAGCTTTTGGTTTTTTAATTTCTTTTGACTAACTGATTTCCTAGATACAAAAGAGTAATTGAGTATCTTATGAGTATAATTTAACTCACTTTTATTTAATAGGGGAATATTTAATTACAATGAAAGAGCAGGCATATTATGATCAGTTATACTGAGAATTATATTTTCAACTGAAGATTCTATATTTTTCGAATGATTTTGCACTTTGGTTTTGCAAAAATATATGGTCAATACATGTACTGCTATTTTCGGAAAGAAGACGAGTTAGTAAGTCAATTAAAGAAGACAAAACATGTGAAAATATCAAATATATAAGTACTTTTCTTTTATCGAATTTTCTTTTAATTTATCTATATTGAGGTCTCCAAATACAGTAAGGTTTTTACATGTGTCGGTATATAAAATATCATCAAATTGTTTAAAAAATTAAAATTTTTAGTTTTTATATTATTGAACCTATATACGCAAAATATTACGAAATTAATACATTCATATGAACAGTGTATTTAATTATTATTAAACCTTCCCCAGACTGGCGCGTTTTTTTTGCGGCAACGGTGCATGTTTTTTTGCAAAATATTATTAGATGGCGGCTTATGAATATGCCCACACCAACAATATTTCTGCGCGTTTTTACAGCATTTTTTTTGCGGCATATATATATACTAATTTTTTCAGCAAAAAAAATGGTTGAGTGTTGTTCATGTGGCTTCAGCAAAAAGTCAAACATTTTTATTTTTAAAAATAAACGAAACTAATCGAAAATTAGTGAAAAAATATCCCAAATTATACGATATATTAAACAAAGATCACATAAATATAAGAAAAAAAGATGAAATATGGCATAAAATACGGTTTTAGAAATTTTTCTACATCAAATATTTTTAATTTATAGTTCTTATTATAAACAAATATTTTTTTCAAATAGAAAAATTATTACTTTTTTCAAATTATTACTTGTTTTTGTAAACAAAAACACGGGGCACTCAATTTAAAAATTTTTTTTTTTTTTACTTTATTGACAATACAATAATTAATTTTTTATTTTCTGTTTGTCGTTTATGCGAATTGTTAAATTTTCAGTGTGGAATCCACCCATATACGGATTCCGCGCGCTTTTCGCACGAATTTTTTTCAGCGTCTCTTCCGCAAAAAAAAACGCACCGGTCTGGTGCACCATTTAAGAAAATGCACTTTGGCGTAAACTGTAATACCACCAGAAGTGTAGCTGTAACAAGTAACCATCAATATTAAAATAATCCGTCTCATTATCATAAATCTAAATTTCTGTTAAAACTATAGGAGTTCAATTTGAACTTTTGAGGAGGACAGACGTTTTTTCAAACTATAAAAAAAACAAGTAAATGTAACAGTAAGTCGATGCAACCGACTTATTAATACCCTACACCTGAATAATTCGAATTAAATTAAAAATCCATAAGTGTTTTTGGCAGCTGCTTGAACTTCTTCCCTTTTCTGTCTTATTCAACTCGAATTTCAAGAACGTAAAAGAGGCATCCGCTTGGGATATGCTTGACACCCTTGTATAAAATTTTAAGTTTCTATCTTAATTATTTTCGAAGATTGGTAGTCCTTGGGATGTTTGTGTCAGCTACCCGAATTGCCACTCCAATTCATCGAATCCATCTCAGGAACATAAAGAAAACTTGCCAGAACACCATTCTATTAAATTTAAAGATTCTACTTTTGTTGGTTTTGGAGATATGCTCGTTGCTCTTGTGCTCGTCCGGAAGTTTCCAAAATACGAACCCATGGTTCAAATTCTTTCAAATGTCAGTTTCCAATTTTACAGAAAAGGAAACATAACAGAACACCTTTGTACTAAAAATAAAAGTTCTATCTTTGTTGGTTGTGGAGATAAACTCGTTTGCTCTGGGGCTCGTCCGGAAGCTTCCAAGATTTGAACCCATGGACCAAATCCTCACAAATTTCAGAAACATAAATCAAACATGAAGGAACACCATTCTGCCTAATTTAAAGGTTATATCTTTGTTGCATTTGGAGATAATATCATTTGCTCTGAGGCTCGTTCGGAAGCTTTCAAAATCCGAACCCAAGGACCAAATCCTCTCAAATTTCAGAGGCCTAAATCATACATGAAAGAACACCATTATGCCAAAAGTAAAGGTTATATCTTTATTGGTTTTGGAGATAATCTCATTTGCTCTGGGGCTCGTTCGGAAGCTTCCAAAACCAAACAAATGGACCAAATCCTCTTGAATTTTAGAGACATAAATCAAACACGATAGAACACCATTGTACCAAATTCAAAGGTTCTACCTTTGTTCGTATTGGATATAATCTCATTTGCTCTGCGGCTCGTTCGGAAGCTTCCAAAATTCGAATCCACGGTTCAAATTCTTTCAAATTTAAACCCATGGCCAAATCCTCTCAAATTTCAGAGACTTAAATCAAACATCAAAAAACACCATTCGGCCAAATTTAAAGGTTATATATTTGTTGTTTTTGGAGATAATCTCATTTGCTCTGGGGCTCGTTCGGAAGCTTCCAAAATCCAAACCCATGGACCACATCCTCTTAAATTTTAGAGACATAAATCAAACTGGAAGAAACATCATTATAAAAAATTTAAAGGTTCTATCTTTATTGGTTTTGGAGATAATCTCGTTTGCTCTGGGGCTCGTTCGGAAGTTTCCAAAACCCGAACCCATGGACCAAATCTTCTCACATTTCAGAGACTTAAATAAAACATGAAAGAACACCACCCTGCCAAATTTAAAGGTTATATCTTTGTTGGTTTTGGAGATAATCTCATTTGCTCTGGTGCTCGTTCGGAAGCTTCTAAATCCAAACCCATGGACCAAATCCTCTTAAATTTCAGAGGCCTAAATCATACATGAAAGAACACCATTCTGCCAAAAGTAAAGGTTATATCTTTATTGGTTTTGGAGATAATCTCATTTGCTCTAGGGCTCGTTCGGAAGCTTCCAAATCCAAACCCATGGACCAAATCCTCTTAAATTTCAGAGACATAAATCGAACGGGAAGGAACATCATTGTACAAAATTTAAAGGTTCTATCTTTGTTGGTTTTGGAAATAATTTCATTTGCTCTGGTGCTCGTTCGGAAGCTTCCAAATCCAAACCCATGGACCAAATCCTCTTAAATTTCAGAGACATAAATCGAACGGAAAGAAACATCATTGTACAAAATTTGAAGGTTCTATCTTTATTGCTTTTGGAGATAATCTCGTTTGCGGAGATTATCTCCAAAAGCCCGGAATCATTCGGAAGCTTCCAGAATCCGAACCCATGGACGGATTTTGTCCAGATTCGAACTTAGCCTTTCTTTCGTAATTAGTAACCTACTATATAAATTTCATCAAGATAGCATCATTATTTTTTGAGTTATCGTGCGTACGGACGGACGGACGGACGGACGGACGGACATCGCTAAATCGACTCCGGCGGTGATCCTGATTCAGAATATATATACATGTCTATACCTAACTCGCTTCCTTTTGGTGGTTACAAACACCATACCAAAGTTAATATACCCTATACTTAATGTGTAGGGTATAATAAATAAAAATCACCAAAATTGCATTATAATTGCAAAAAAAAAAGATAATTTCACATTAAAATATTATATATGTTTATATACTTATATATACATATTAAAGAAATTATAGTTCGTATCACTAATTCAAAACAAAATTAATAAGCATAAATTATACACACAACTGTTATAAAAAACCGTAATTGGCAGCATCCTTTTGCTAAAGGACAGCGGTCATGAATGGTGAGGCGAGTACATCCAAGAATTTATTAAAAGAGTCAATTAATCAAAAGTTGGTTCAATTAAATAAAAAAAAAATCTGGAATTGAAGTAGAGGACGAATAGTTAGATGAGGGCGACATGCCTAAAACGAAAAGCATCCATCTTCAAGAGATTGAAGAGTTAAAGAAGCAGCTGGCCATGTTAATGGAAGACAATCAAAAATTGAGAGCTCTTATTGAAGAGAAAACTATTCCCGCTACCGGACAACCACGTGCAAATAAAAGCTTTTATGCTCCGCTAATGGAAGTTACTGAAGAACCCAATAATCCACAGTTGGACGAGAAAATACAGGAACTTGCTAAAAGAACAAGAAAAAAAAATGTTTTAGAAAATAAAAAACGCAACGATAAAGCAGCTCCAAGCACACAAAATGCTCGTCAGGATAGTAACCAACAGGATGCTAGCCAACATATAAAAAAAAGAATGCCACCCATCAATTTTGGAATAACCGATTTGAAGTGGTTGAAACAAATCCTAGGAAAACATGTAAAAATAAATGATTTTCTCATAAAACAAGCTGGTGAAAATAAAAATATACTATATTCTTACAATATCGTCATATAATATTAAGTCGTTTAATTTCAGTGTATTAGTTATAACTGAAACATGGCTCAACGATTCGTTTACAAACGAGGAAATTCTTGATGGTAATTGGTCCATTTACAGAAAGGATCGTGATTATCTTTCTGCAAATTGTTCGCGAGGAGGTGGTGTTCTACTTGCTGTAAAGAATAACTTATCTAGTGTACCATTAATCACTAGTATACATCAATCTTTCGATCACCAATATGTTAAAATAAAATTAGGTACAAATAATTTATACCGAGGTATTGTTTATTTCCCTCCGAACTCTGACAATTCCTCATATTCTGATTTTTTTAGTGTATATCACAATATTATTTCAGACATGCATGAGGATGACTCATTTTTTGTGTTTGGCGATTTTAATCGTCCTTCTATTTCTTTTATCGTTGACGACGCTGATAATTTGTTATTACCGGTTAACTTTCATGACGAAATTGACTTCGGTCTTATTAGCGAGTTCTACGGTAATGATTTACAACAAATTATCAGTTATCCTAATAGTAATAATAAGTGGTTAGATCATGCATATGATAGAGTGTCGTTTAAACTCGCTGATGATGTTGATAATCTTTTTACCAACTCTGCTCATCATAACGCACTTATTTTCGAGTTCTCCACTTCTATCCCACTCTTGGCCAAATCTTACAATAATGAAATTGTATACGATTTTTTTAATGCTGACTATCAAAGTATTAATTATGCTTTGTCATTAATGACATGGGACGAACTGTTAGTTCAACAGGATATCAATTTACTAATCTCTATCTTTTACTCAAATCTGTTTCAAATTATTGATGCCTTTGTTCCTTAAATTCGCAAAAAGCATAAAACAACAGAACCATGTTTAGATAGAAATCTTAGGAACTTGAGAAATCGGCGCAATAAAATATACAAAAAACTTAAACATCATCAAGCACCATGCGACGACTTATTGAATATGTATAAGCAACTTGCAATTGAATTTAAACAAAAAGCCAATGCAGCATAAGAAAACTATGCCACGGATATTGGCAACAAACTTGTTAGTGATCCTAAAAAATTTTTTGATTTTGTTAACACAAAACGGAAATTATTTCAGCATCCCAATTCAATGATATCAAAAGACAATGTGGTTTCTGATTGCCCAAAAGAAATTTGTAACTTTTTTTCTGATCATTTTAAACAAGTTTATCGCCCAACAGCACCAGTTACCGCATCGACTAATTCCTTATCTAATAGCTCAAATTTGCTATTTACAGACGTGTATCTTTCTGAAAATGATATTCTTGAAGCAATTTTGAGCCTTGATATAAAAAAGAGTGCTGGTCCGGACTTAATTTCTCCAATATTTTTACATAATTGCTCTCACAGTCTAATCTTCCCTCTTCATTTTATTTTCAATAAATCACTTTCAATTGGGATTTTCCCACAAAAGTGTAAATCCTCCCACTTAACCCCTATTTTTAAAAAAGGGGATAGAGCATCGGTGGAAAATTATCGAGGTATAGCAATCCTTTCGACTATACCTAAATTATTTGAAAAAATTGTCGTTGATAGAATTACTCCTATCATAAATGCAAAACTAAATGAAAAACATAATGGTTTCAGAAAAGGTCGTTCAACTACTACGAACCTGATGGTTTATACATCTGAAATCCTGAATCAAATGGAGAAAGGGTACCAAGTTGATGCAATTTACACTGATTTTAGCAAAGCTTTCGATCGTGTCGATCACTTCACTTTGCTAAACAAACTATCAACTTTTGGCATTTCGGGTTCATTTCTTGAGTGGCTTAATTCTTATCTTATAGAAAGAACTCAAAATGTTAAATTTCGTGGTGTATTATCCAACACCATCGGGGTCACTTCCGGTGTACCGCAAGGCAGCCATTTAGGCCCGCTTCTGTTTAATGTTTTTATTTCAGATCTTTCGGAATATCTAAGCAATATACCTCACATTTCGTTTGCTGATGACCTAAAAATATATCAAGTGGTTAAAGATAATTCTAATGCAGCTAAACTTCAATCAAGCTTATCAGTCTTACAAGCTTGGTGCACGTCTAATAAATTAGAACTCAACATACAGAAATGTAAGGTTATAAGCTTTACACGTAAACGGTCTTCTTTAATATATGATTACAAAATGGATAATGTAACTCTTGAAAGAGTTTTTAGCATTACTGATTTAGGAATTATTCTCGATAATAAACTTAATTATAATCTTCACTATGATCTAATAGTTTCAAAAGCTAATAAAATGTTAGGTTTCATTAAGAGAAGAGCTAAAGAATTTAGCGACTTAGCTGTGACTAAATCTCTTTATTGTTCCCTAGTTCGATCTATGTTAGAATGCGGTAACATTGTTTGATATTTTGAATAATAGTATTTCTATTCAATCTCTTAATAACAAGTTTAGACTTAACGATAGTGTTAAGCAAACTAGAAATACTAAATTTTTAATGGAGTACAAACATAATACAGAGTGCGGTAGAAATGAACCCATCAATAGATGTTGTACTAATTTTAACAAAATTAGTCATCTCTATTCTACATCAATCTCCATAAATACTTTCAAATCAAACACATTGTACAACTACATTTTTCCAATTTAATGACCTTAGACACTTAATTCTTACTTAAGCAAAAAAAAAATTTTTTTTTTTAATTATGATATAATTTTAAACATACAACATTTATTGTATTGCATTATAATACAACTAATGTTTTTTATTTAGATCATTTTTGTTGTACATTTTATAGATAGTACTTTAATGCTTTTAGGTATTGTTAATAAAAAAAAATTCATTTTTTTTTTTTCAATTTTACTTCTACGTAATAATAAGATATTATTATTTACATTTTTTTATATAAAATGTTAAATTTAATAATAATAATAATAAATTAACTTTTTTTATGATTTAAGTTATTATAAATTTAGTTTTAAGTCATTGTTTTGTTTAATTTTAATTATAAGCATTAATTTAAGAATTTTTTTTGTAACAACCTTGTTTTGGTTTTGTTTAATAAAATAAAATAAAATAAAAATAAATATCAATGATTTCAAAAAAGCACGTGTACTATTTGATAAATCTGGTGTTATAATGTATGTATATAATGTATATAAAATTATTATACATTCAAACCAAAAGAAAATAAGAAAGTGTCCTTAGTACGTCCCAATTCGAAAATGAGCACACTAAATTTGAAAAAGTCACAAGACTTACCACAAGAAATTCGGTATCACAAAATAAAACATTGCCGTTCTTCAATGTACAGGCGTCACCAAGTAGCCCAATGAATGAAATAAAGAAAATTAAATCTATTGATCATCTTATAATACGTTGGGAACCAATCAAAAAACTAAGCATTATGCAATGCACACATTGCCAACGCTTCGATCATTCGTTATCCAACTGTAGTATGGAATACAGATGCGTAAAATGCGGTGAAAGCCACTTACCTGGAGCATGCAATATAAAAACTGATGACCCGAAAGAAAAATTGTATTGCACGTTGTGTAAAAATTTTGGTCATATAAAAAATGTCCAAAGTATCAAGCAAGATTGGAAAACGTGAAAAGGCAACGGAAATGACCAAGCAAAAAATTGAGAATAAGCACATGGCACAGTATTAAGCACAGACCCGTCCAAATGTTTATATGCGAGTATTGTAAGTAATAAAAAAAATATTCGCTGTAGTAATAGTCTTAGTGATAATATTAATTTTAATAATAATACTACCATTTTAATAGAAATAAGAAATAGCATTCAAGAAATGCAAATAAAAATTACCAACGTAGAAAAAAAAGTAAATACCAACACGGATAGAATTAACATACTTTTCCACTGTATGAGTATTGAAACCAACAAACAATATGACTAATGATAACAATAGCATGTACTATAAATTAATTTCGAAAAATGTCAATTCATTAATTTCCAACAATAAAAAATTCTCTCTTTTGCATTTTCTGGAAAACAATGGGCTGACATAATATGCATGAGTGAGACAAAGCTTAAACCAGTCGACCATATGGTCATTGATAATTATAATTTAATTAGAAGAGATCGACAAATTGATCTTGATGGCGGAGGTGTTGCCATAGGAATTAAAACACATTTCCATTTTAACATTGTAAATAATGATATGTTCAAAGATTTTCAACGCATTGAACCTATCATTATATCTTTACAATTAAAGCAAAGAAAAAAATTATACATAATTTCTATTTACGCAACGACTAGAAACTCGCATAATTTTTTAACAGAATTAAAAAAAATTTTCGAATCACTAAATTTAAATAATTTAAATAACTATTATATCTTAACCGGAGATTTTAATGCCAAACACAGCTCATGGCTAAATCCCGTCAACAATGCTAGAGGTGTTCAATTACACAAATGGTTAGAAACAAATAAAGTAAAATATAAGTGTAATCTACTCTTAACAGATGCACCAACACTACCGCGCGCAAGTTGCTTTATTTATCTCGCAATTGTAGATGTGAGAATCAAAATAAAGTTTGCTGAGGTATACAATAAAGTTTCAACGTGGCCATATGATAGCGATTACAATTCCATTCTGATACCTTTCTCAATTATAAACGATGAGCTACCATACGTAAACTTTACCAAATAACAACAGTTTTAAATATTCAAAAACAATCTGGAGAACATTTCAAAGAAAATTAGATCTTAACTATACTGAGAAATACCTAAGTGATAATACTAAAATTGTAGATAATAGCAACATTTCAACGCAAAATATAGACTACCTTTTTCAGCTAAACGAAATAATCACAAAAACTATGTAGAAGACTATACCGAAAAATAAAACTCCAACCGTCTAAATAAATTTTATTCACATAAATTAAAAATTCTGTTAGATAAAAAAAAAATTTATTAAAAGATATCCACAAAATCATCCACAAAATCATATCCACTTGGGATTGCTTAAAAGTCTTTTAAATAATATCAAAATCAAAACACTTATTAAAGAACAAATCCGTATAGAAATCAACAAATATTGGCTACGTCGGTTTCAGAATATTCAACCAAATAACAATATGTCCCCAGAGTTAAATAAAATATTCCATAGAAATAATTTCAATAAAATTACTAACCTACACATAGATCCAAACGACATATCACTACTCACTTAAAATAACATTAATATTTTAAACTTAAAAAAAACTAACACAAATAAATGTATACTTCAAGATCAAAAAGCAATTCCAAATGCCGATGGTTTAGAACACAAAAGTCTTAAGTGACATTTTTTTCAAAATGTGTTTTTTTGCACTAATACTAATATCGGAAGGAAGTGTTACAAAAAGGTTAAGTACAAGGATGAAGAACACAAAAATACTAAGTACTTTCTTAGAATGTTTCTACTACAAATAAATGTATACTGATGAAACGCAAAAATGCTAAGTACGGCACTTAGCATCTTTGTGTATAACAAAAATTCGTTCTAAAACAAATACAAATGAAAAGACATGTCACTTAGAATATTAGGCACACTTACAACGAACTTGAATGTTATAACTGTTTTTTAACGAATAAGAAAAAAAGTTTTTTAAAGCAAATTTTTTCAATTCAGTTTGCAATGTGAGTCGTGAATGTGTGTTCTTAAGAGTAATAAAATTAAAATAGTTAATAGTAAATTTTTTATATTATTATTATTTTATATTGGTGAATTTTTAATTGTGTTAAAAAAATCGTGAATTAATAATAACAAAGCAAAAATTATTATTACAATTAATAAAACAATGCTTTCAAGAGGCAAGTTATGTGTTCAGATGGTGCGTGGAAATTTGGACGTCACAAGTACCTCGGAGCAAAGTTTGTTCATTGAAAGTTCAATAATTATTTATAAGTTCGAATAATTGTTTATGTCAAAAAATGTGCTTTATTAATGTACTGTAGTAGGTATTAGTGTGGTTTCTCTTCAAATTGTAATTTGGTACCTTTTTTGTTTAAATAACTAAAAGTAATGTCAAAATTTTAACTAGGGACTAATGAAATTCAATAAAAAGAACCCGAGCCGAATGAGAAAATTGATAATAGTGAATAACTGAATAACTCTCGGAAATTTTCGTATAGAAAATACCAAAAAAGATAATGCAAATGAAAATATTCAGTGGTTGAAAATAATGGTTGAGATTTGAAAAATCCAAGCCTGGTATTATTCAACTTAAATATGAGCTAACAGAAGAACATTTTCACGAGTTCAACGTAAGGCGTACTCATACGAGAAAAAAATCACGGCTCTTTACGGATATAAAAGATTACAAATTAGAAAAAGCTTATAGAAGTTTAATTCTAATTAGCGAGGCAAAAAAAAATGATTTAATGTTTCTATTGGAAAAAAATATCATTCCAAAAGTTTACAGTAATTTTTATAGAGAACTTCCTACAGTAAGTAATGAACTTTTGCAAAACAATTCAGACAATGAAATTGATTGCCAATAATTTAATATTATTATAATATTATTTAAAAAATTCTATTTGTTTATTTTTGTAATGTTATGCAATTGAATGCCCAATTTTGTTAATTTTTCTTTACTTTTATAATAGCTTTGTAATATTGGGATATAATAATAAAAAAATAATTAATTTTAACTAACTATTAAACGGAATTAATGCACTAATAAAACTGAATTGATATTTAATAATAAAAATAATTTAAAAAATAAACCTTAATGTTATTTCATTATTTTGTGAACAATTATGCTAAGTGCACAATTAGAAGAGCAAAATCGGAATTGTATAGGCATTTTATGCTAAGTGCACAAAATACACAGACCTTCCTGTACAAAATCGCAGGTTTAATTAAAAAAATTTTTTTTAACTCAAAAACTAATTTAAGTAGTTTTTTAAGAAAAATCAATCAAATAATCAAATCAAATAAGCTTTGGTGCGCTCTTCTAACTTACACGGATCCTTTTTCTGTTGTCAAACTTTAAAAACGCTCCTGTGCAAAATTTTAAATTTGTTACTTAGCATTTTTGTGTTCTAAACCATCGATGTATTAGGTACATATTTACAAAGTACACATACAACTCAAATGTCTCTCAATAGTGAATTACATAGAAAAATCTCAGAGAAAATAAACCATATCAAGAACAGTATAGAAGAAATGCATACAAATAATATTTCTCTATGTACCTTTTCGAATACAAATAAGTCATCTCAGCAAAGAGGTGAAAACAGCCAATACACGAACCAAAATGAACTTCTTTCGAAATTTAAAACTATAAAAAATAAAACTTCGTCTGGTATAGACAAAATTCCTAATATTGTGTTGAAAAACTTGAGTAACTTAGTAATTTCAAAATATGTAATACTTTTTAACAATGCAATGAATAATTCGTATTTTCCACAAATATGGAATATATCGAAAACGAAATTGCTAAAAAAACCAGGCAAAGACCCATCTGATCCTAGTAATTATAGACCAATCAGCTTAATGCCTAACATTAGTAAAGTTTTTGAAACACTAATAAACGACAAAATTACAAAAATTGATATGATCAATTCGGATTCAGGTTTAAACACAATACTATTTACACAATAAGTAAACTTACTTCAAATATCTGCTGGTTTGTAAACAAAAATTACGGTGTTGGAGCCTGTTTAATTGATTTTGAAAAAGCGTTTAATTCAGTTTGGCTAGATGGTCTAATCTATAAATTGCTATATAAATATAAATTCCCTTACCATTCCCTTTACTGCATTGTTATACATTATGTTATACAATTACAGCTTCATAATACAAAGTTCTCAGAATATTCATAGTAAAACCTTTGTAATTGAAAATGGATTGCAACAAGGAACGGTCAATGCATTTTTAGATAAAATTGATTTCGAACACATTATGATAAAGCAAAAAATACTCCAGAAAATGGTTTAATATCACATATATTTTACCACAAAGAGGAGTACATTGAAAAGACTTTGCTCACGGGCTTTATAGCTCCTGAGCATTTCATCTTTTTAGATAAAAATTGTTATATTCATAACCAATATCATGTCCTCCTATTATACCATTATAATAGACGGGCTACATAAAGTTATAGAATATAACCCGGGCAACATAAACGGAGCAAATTTGAAATTCAACATGTCAATATCGGACAGAGATAAAGTTATAAAAAAACAATTATTGGTGAATAATCATACTTAGAAACAAGTACAATGTACATGCAGGTTTTAATTAGCGTAAGAAGTTTTAAGTAGGTTAGAATAGGTTAAATTTTTTATCTTAAATAAAACATAATATTGATTTTTTATTACCTTAATTTTTTTTCAATACCAAAAATATAAAAATTGTTAAATTTACAATTAGAATATCACCAAATAAATGTAAATTTACAGAATTAAATTAACATAAAAATTGTTGCTATTAAATGCTATTAATTTAAATGTTAATAAAATACCTAATGCATAAGCTTTTTTTGTTAAACGTTTTATCAGTTAAACCATTATTTTAAGATTGTAATAAAGGATAAAATAAAGTTTATAAAAAAAAAAAAAGTTATTAATAATTAATGGTTTATTATAATATTTTGGTTTATTATAAATTTAATAGACAACAAATGGTTTGAAGGCAAAAGTGGAGGAGATAAATTCATTTTATGTTTTTACAAATTTAATAAAATTACAACTTTTCCAAATCTAAAAAATTTTTAATTAAACTAATATTTCCTCCTTCATCCTTTCACACTCAGATTTTACTATTTTTTATCCAGATATATTTATAATTTTTTCTTTACCAATTTCCCTATCACATTTATGTAATTGTCTTCTTTTTAGAGTAAAGCTTTCATTTAAAAATATTTTGTTACTATTATAAAAGAACTTTATATTTAACTTTATATTAAAAAAAAAAGAAAATATTTTGAGCGAAATAATGGCTAAGCAAACAAAAGCATGTCATTTCTGCAAGCAAAAATTTTCTGGGAAGGTCAAATCCATGCATTGCAGCAGTTGCAAAAAATCGTTTCACCGCAAATGCACAAAAGCGTCCAAAGAGGTAATAAAGGCGGTTGAGTCCGATTCTGCAATTTGGAGTTGTAAGGATTGTTCTCCAGTTGATTAATCGATCATTATTATGGGAGATGATAATATCAGTCAGGGTGTGTTAGAGGATGTCAACAATTTACCAGTGGTAGGTAACATTTCACAGTGCACAACATCATAGGAGACCAGGTTACCAAAAAATCCTTCGAATGAGTCAGTCTCCACCTGTGTAAAAGAATTGATCCGAATGGTAACTGATATTAATCATTGTCAGGTTTATTTGAGTCAACAAATAGAAGACCTTCTTAGATAAAACGTGATGATTATTAATGAGAACATTGAGCTGAAAAATAAAGTAAATTGTATGGAAAAAGAAATAAACATTATAGAAAACATAATTAATAAAAAAGAGCAAGAAGAAAATAGATGCAACTTAGTAATTACCGGACTTCCAGCCAATATAAAAATCCAAGGGGAACTATTATGAAGGTTGGTGAACAGTTGAATGTAAATATATTAGAAGAAAATATTATTAGCATCACAGAAATAAGTCGTAAAAAAAAATATACTCGAAAGTAATAAGAATAATAATCAAACTCTATACTTGCTGAAATTAAATTCTGAATTAACAAAAAAGAACTTTTTGGAAAAAAAAAACGTAAGCGTATTTTCACTTCGGAACTTGGTATTGACTCTACGAATAACAGGGAAGTGTTCTTTCGGCAACACCTCACTGAATATCAATCAAAGCTTTACTATCAGGCACGACAAATCAAAATCGAACAAGAATGTAAATACCTCTCGATTAAGGAAAACACCATATACATTAGGAAGACAGGCCAATCAAAGGTTTATAAAATTAAAAATCAAAATGATTTTTTACTTAATTATTTTCATTAAAAATAATTTATCAATTTATAACCTAACAATAATTGTTAAAATAAATTTTAAATTTTAACTTATCATTTTTAGTTAAAACAATAACATCAATATCTAATTTTAGTATTAATCTAAACTTTACTTTAATAAACTTAATATCTTTCTACACTAACAATCTGCTCAATTTATCACTTTTTAGTTGGTTTAAATTTTCTTTAATTTTTTTTTTAATTCTCTATTTATAATTTTTGTGTATTTTAAATATTGTGTATTTTGTGTATTTTTAAGTAAATTCCAATTCATAACTATATCAATAAATATTGATTCACTTTTTAGTTTTTTTAGTAACCATTCTATTTATTCATTGCTTAATAATTTCCTATTCTTAATTTTTTTATCTAAAATAATAATAACAAAATATAATATTACCATTAATATTACACATAACCAATTTCGTACAATATTACTACTTTATTCTAAAATAATTGTTAAAATAAATTTTAAAAAATATTGCATTAGTAGCACTTACTTATCATTTTTAGTTAAAACAATAACTTCAATATCTTATTCTAGTATTAATCTAAACTTAATATCTTTCTACACTAACAATCTTCTCAATTTATCACTTTTTAGGTGGTCTAAATTTTCTTTAATTTTTAATTCTCTATTTATAATTTTTGTGTATTTTGTGTATTTTTAAATAGATTTCAATTCATAACTATATCAATAAATATTGCTTCACTTTTTAGTTTTTTTAGTAACCATTTTATTTATTCATTGCTTAATAATTTCCTATTCTTAATTTTTTTATCTAAAATAATAATAACAAAATATAATATTACCATTAATATCACACATAACCAATTTCGTACAATATTACTACTTTATTCTAAAATAATATTAATAACATTTGATTCAACTAACCAATGCTGTTTAACCTCTGATAATTCGTTAAAATTTTCTTCATATTTGAAATTTGTATTACAGTCTTTGTTATCTAAAAGAATATTTAAATTTAGCTTCACATATATAATCACACTTATAATTACTATACCCTTTATTCTGTATTCACATGATAATTTATTTTAACTTACTTCAGTTTATTTACTTGAAATACAAAATGTCACACTATACTATTTATACATAATAAACAAAACTTCGAAACAGCTGAGTAAATTCAAGTTGTTACTTTTGTATAACAATTTTCGAACATATAATTATTTTTCACGACAACAATTTCTAGATTTAGTATCGAGAACAATATCCGAATTTTGTAGAATTTTGAATCATCTGCTTCTTTCTATTTTTACTCTATTTAATAAAAATAACCATCTCATTAGGGTTTGTGTACTGGCTAGTACTGCTTGTTCCACAATAAACATTACGGATAACTATCAAAAACTTTACTCAATTATTAATAATTGTTATATACTCGATCGATCAAACAATTATGTAATAATTACTATTATATTTCATATCAAACTTTCATAATGGTCCAGGATAATTTTAACAGAAAAGATCTATTAAGAATAGATCATTTCACTTATTTTAACCCCAACCAAAGTAATAAAAAATTTCAAAATAATCTTAATATAGTTTATTTTAATATTCAAAGTATAAGAAATAAACTATATGATTTAGAGTCTTTCATTAGCAATTTTGAAAGAAAGATCCATATAATTATTCTTACCGAAATTTGGATAAATAATTTGGAAAATAAATTTTATAACATTGAAGGGTATAATGCCTACTTTGCGAACAGAGGTAAATCATTTGGAGGAGTGGCCATCTATGTGAAAGAAGAAATCGATAGTTATCAAACATACTGTGAGGAATTTCAGAAAACTAATATTCTGGGAATAAAATTACCTAAATTGAACATTAATATTTTTGGTATATACAGGGCACACGAAACACCTATCGACTCTTTTATCTGTAAAATAGAGGATATTATTTTGCATTATAAAAAAATCACTAATTCTAGGGAACATTAACCTCAATTTACTAAACCATCAAAACGCAGAAATTAATTTATAAACAGATACTATTATGAGCAATGGCTTTCTAGTCTGCAAGAGGATCTACTAGGTTTGGTAGAAGTTCAAAGAAATGTACGTACCCTCAAAGAAATGTACGTACGTACGTACCCTTACTGTCTAAAGACAGCTATTGTAACACCAATATTTAAAAACGGGTTAGTTACTGACTGTTCTAATTACAGGGAACGTATATGATTCAAGGTTCAGGGTACGTATATGATTGAAAAGAGTTATTAAAATATATTTAACTAGGATAAGTGTTAACCGTTCAGTAAATTTTTTTATGAATTTGGTGGAAATATTATCGTAGCCTGTTGCAGCTACTGAGTTTAGTGATTGAATAATTTTCAAGACTTCACCTTCATTGGTAGGAGATAAGCCAAAAGTATTATAAATATTTCTTGTAAATTGATTAATGTAATTTAAATCAATATTGCTTATTGGAATATTTATTTCATTAGTTATATTCGCGAAGTAATAATTAAAAGCAACAGCAATATCATCTTCCTTTTCAAGTACTTTAGAGTTTGAATGAATTACCTTAATTGTTTGATTCGAGTTTGGACGCTTAGAAGAACGAGGTGAGTCATTATTTGATTTTCTTATTAACACTAACCTTAAAATATGTAATAGTGGTAACCCAGATGAATATTCTTCAGATAAATATTCTCAATTTCTACAGAAATCCTAAAAGAACTGACTGGGTAAAATTCAGCCGAATTATACAGTCAACTAAAAAATGTACCGAGCATCAAAATTAAAACGATCCAAAATTTGGATACAAAGATTGAAACTCTTGAAAAGGCTTATGGGAGTAAAGGTTTGCAAATATCTCGGAAAATTTTAATCCCGGGATTAGGGATTGAAAAATTTATATCCTTTTTTATTTTTTCAACAATCATATACCATATGAATAAACACTAAATTTTTGTAAATCTTGCTATAATATAGAGTAAGCTCAGGATGAGGGAAATTATAGAACATTATAAAAAGAAATAAAAAGTAAAATTCATTTATTTTATAGAAATAATAAAGTACATTTATTTTACTTTAAAAAAATGAAAATGTACATTTTAAATTGTACTTTTAATTTGTTTATTTAGGTGAAATTTTCATTTTTGAATATATGATCTTAAC
Organism: Poecilobothrus nobilitatus; assembly: GCA_947095535.1. Classification (NCBI taxonomy): domain Eukaryota; kingdom Metazoa; phylum Arthropoda; class Insecta; order Diptera; family Dolichopodidae; genus Poecilobothrus; species Poecilobothrus nobilitatus. The sequence continues at coordinate 84,671,677 of OX352772.1, forward strand.
AAACATAAATTATGCAGAGTAACATCGTTCAGCCGACTCCGGATTTACATATTAATGGACTTATCAATACAAAATAATAAGATAATGATAATGAAAGAAGATAATGAAATGCTTTTGTTTTGTTTTTCTTATGATTTCTTTTTACCCATAAATAATAATACGGTTTTCTACTAAAAGATTAATTAAATCTCGTCGGCTAAATTTTTTCTAAAAATTCAAAAAAATCGTTAGAAAAATGTATAAAAATAAAAAAATTTAAAAAAATCGTTAGAAAAAATGTATAAAATAATTCCTTTGAAATCATGAAATCGCGGGGATATTATTGCGGGACCCCGCGATTTTGATTAGCAAAAATTACATTAAATCTCTGGATTTCGGGATCTCGGGATTGCAAACTCTATATGGGAGTAGTCTTTAAAATCTCGTGTCCAATTAGCCGCGGAAAAAAAAATATACCCCTTGGTGGAACGAAGACTTAGCCTGCCTCAAAAGTCTGAGTAGGTGTCTTTTCAACATTTGTTTTAAACATAAATACTGGCAACCTTATAAAGATTGCCTAAAAGTATACAAAAAAGCCATCAAAGAAGCCAAGCGGCATACTTGGATGGAATTTTGTCGATCTATCGAAACTACGAAGGATTCAGCTAGAATCTGTAAGATTCTGTCAAATGATAGTTCCTGTCCGTCCTTAATCAAAAGAACGGATGGGAGGTGGGCTAATTCTTCAGCTGAATCTTTAGAATTGCTAGAATAGCCAACACCCATTTTCCCGTATGATATGATAACGGTAATGTAAATTCACCTAATGGAGATCCTGCAGTCCAAGGAATCTCATGGGAGGAAGTAAGTAAAATTATATCTCAGGAAAAGTTTTCTTGGGCTATAAAAAGTTTTTCTCTATATAAATCGCCTGGCATGGATGGCATAATTCCGATTATGTTGCAAATATCGTTAATGCTCTCTACTTCGTGGCCATTTTCAGTAGTTGTTTAAAACTTAACCATGTTCCCTGCAGTTGGAAAAGAGTCCGAGTAGTCTTTATTCCAAAGGCAGGAAGAAGGGGCCATGAGTCCGCAGAAGACTTCAGGCCACTTAGCCTGTCCTCCTTTCTTTTAAAAACAATGGAGCGTATTTTGGATTACCAGATTAGGACACGCTTTGAGGGAACTCAAGTATCGAAATCCCAACACGCGTACTTAAAAAGTAGGTCCACAGAAACGGCTCTCCATGAAGTGCTCAGCACAGTGGAACATTCCATTAGGTATAAACAATATACCTTAGCCACTTTCTTAGATATTGAAAGTACTTTTAACAATGTTAACACCCAATCCATTGAAGAAGCTCTCACCCAGGTGGGGACAGAGCAGTTTCTGAAGCGTTGGATTATCTCCATGTTCAGTTCTAGAATAATTCACACGAAATTGAGAAACAGTAGTGTTACTAAAATAGTCAACAGGGGTACACCACAGAGAGGTATAATATCACCTTTGCTATGGCCAATGGTTATAAACAAAATTTTAATAGCACTTAATGAGGAAGGAATAAAAGTAGTGGCGTATGCGGATGATGTGGTGATACTAGTATCAGGCCAGTTCATAACCGTGATCAGTGAGATCATAAATAGAGCTCTAAGCAAGGTTCACAGCTGGGACACAAGGTGTGGCCTTGGTGTCAACTCAGAGAAGACTGAAATGGTACTCTTCACGACGAAATCCAAAATACCTAATTTTGTCCTACCGAAACTTAATAATTATACTCTAAAGCTGACTACAAGCGCGAAGTATCTGGGCGTTATTCTAGATTCGAAGCTCTTCTGAAAATCTAATATCGAGCATAGAGCTAAGAAGGTTGCGTTGCTCTCTATGCTTGCAACAAAACCATGGGCAAGAAATGGGGTATGCAGCCAAAGATGACGTTTTGGACGTCCACAGACGTGGTTCGCCCAATCATTACCTATGCATCGCTGGAGTGGTCATCGGCATCAGTGGGCATTACAGGGGCATTACGATCGTGTCCGACTGATGCTCGGAAGATTATTTTATTTCTTTTACCCCCGGATCTACACATCAAATATACCGCAACGTGAAACGCCAACGTTTCAAAATCCTACAGACTCCCCGACACAGCTAGCATCTTTCAAACGGAGATACTAGCAGTTAGAGAGGCTGGTTGAATTCTGAATGGAAATAACACGCAAAAGAGAACGGTCGCCATCTGTGTGGATAGTGAATCCCCGATTAAGGCCATTAACGCAAACATTACAACCAAAGCTTGTTAGGTAGCGCCAAGAGGAACTTGCCCTCACAAGTGAAAGGCTAAACATAACCTTCTTGTGGGTGCCGGGGCATAGTAATATTAGAGGAAAAGAAAAAGCTGACGAACTTGCAAAGAAAGGAGTCACTCTGAACACTAACTCTCCTGAAAGAGTCAGTTGTCCAATCAATACGGTAAAGGAACGGATCCTCTCTTTGTATATAGCGAAATCGCAAAATAGATGGAGTAATCTGAGTAATTGCACCATATCTAGAACATTGTGGCCCACATACAACAAAAGAAGATCAAACGAGTTGATATCCTAATCTCGCACAGACATCTCCAGACCAGTGGTAATCATCACAGGTCACTGGCCAGTAGGTACGCATGCAGCCAAACTAGGAATCCCCCCACAACATCTCTTGCAGAAGTTGCAAAGAAACAAACGAAAGTGAAAATCTATACTTTCTTTGCAGATGCCCGGCCCTAGCTAGAGCCAGACTTCTCTCCCTCGGCAAACCGTTCTACCACAACCTCAGCGAGCTCTCTAAGCACATAATCAAAGAACTGATTTCGTATCTGAACTGCTCGGGTTGGATATAAAATCGTATCTGAACTGCTCGGGTTGGATATCAATCTAAAAACACAGGTCACGTGAGTGCAGTGGTATCAAAATGGCGCAATCTAGTGCTAAATGAGGCCTTCACGTAGCATCGTGAAGGTCATCGCCCTACCTACCTACCTATTTTAATTTAATTCAAGTCAAATAAAATTAATACTTTAATTTTTAATAATGATACGAAAAGAAATAAGTATGAATCAAAAAATTTTAGTCGATAACGTAGTAAATTATAAACTGTCCTAAACTATGAAAACGTGGTAAAGAAAAAAAAGATATTATTTGGACTATATTAAGTTCCGTTAGTAGCTTTAACAGTATTGTAAACGGTTTAGTAAATTAATAATTTTATCTGTTATAAAAATAATACAATCACACAATAAAAAGAGAAAAAAACATGACTGGATCACCAATGAAATACTATGAAAAATTAAAATCCGTGATTCGTATTTTAAAGATTAAAAAAATTCCAATGATGCCAATGTGATTTAATACAAGCAGAGCAAAGCCGAAGTTCAAAATTTAATACTTCAAGCGAAAATTAAATTTTGTACAGAAGAAATAACACAAAATCATAGTAGTAGCAAAAAACTCTTGGTTCTGTATCAAAAAATAATGTATAATCAAAACAATTTCACTTAAAAATCTAGAATCAATTCAATTGAACATCTTAATACAAAACTTACAACAGATGCAAATATTGCAGAGTATTTCAACAACTTTTTTATTTCGGTGACAGACGAAATTAACTGTCCATCTGATCCGATTGATTTTGAGTACCGAAACAAATTCACTCGCCCACTCAATTTTAATTTAGATCTTACCCCTACAAATATAGAGAAAGTCGAATTAGCCATTACTAAGTAAAAATATGCGGCCGCAACAGAATATGACAATATATCTTCTAAATTCATAAAAAAGTATTCAAATAAGTTATCTCCAGTATTAGTCAATTTCATAAACACGTCTTTGGAAATATTTATTTATCCAGATTTGCTGAAAACAGCTGTGGTGACTCCCATTTTTAAAAATGGAAATACAACAAACGCTTCTAATTACAGGTCCAATACCTGTCTTGAGCGTTTTTTACAAGGTATTTGAAACAGCAATTAAAAATCGGTTAAACCATTTTATGGCAACAGATGAATTTTTACATTAAGATCAGTACCGTTTTGAGAAATTCAAATACCGCAGCAGCTTGTTTAAATTTAACCCATTTCATACTGCACAAGATAGATGAAGAGAACTACGTAGCCTGTGTTTTCCTCGATTTCCAAAAAGCGTCTAATTGTGTTGACCACGAAATTCATCGTTAGGAGAAATGAATCTGAATCAAAATTATCTTTCTTCCATTCTTATCTATGTAAACGACAACAAAGAGTTCGAATAAACAATACTATAAGTCAACCTAAAATTTATAAGAACGGTGTGCCATAAGGGTTGCCATTCATGGTCCCGACTAATTCAAAATTTATATAAATGATTCATCCTTTTTCATTCTTAATTCATACGTTGTGGGACAAATGTCGTTTAGTATTAAATTAATAAATCAAAAAACAAAATTTTTTACTATCAAAAACAAAAAAAAAAAAATTTTAAATTAAAAAAATTAAAATTAAAAATTGCTGCATCAATTCAACTTCAACATTAAAACATATAGAAATATTATCAAAAGTATTATAGTTAAACCAGAAAAAGAAAAAAACAAAATGCAGTGTTTCAAATATAATAAGATAAATTGATAGACAACAAAAAATGGTTCAATGCAAAACCTGCAAGTTTAGTTTCCATCAAACTTGCATGCCAGCTAAAGTAACAACAAATAGTGCGGTCTGTGCTACATGTGGTTCCAGAAATTCTTTTTTCTTTTATCAAATTCTTTGCTTGGGTATCTTATGCCGAAGTTCGCTGAGAAAAATGTGACAACAAAAAATTTAGAATTTGGACAAAAAACTCCAGTATTAAATGAAAAAGATTTGGCTGCAAATCCTTCACAGTCCCATCCAAGAACACCATCAAACAAGGAGAATGAAATTAACATGGCTTCAATCTACGTATTCATGGTAAAAATACAAGAAATTTATCAAACCTAAGCAAACGATCTTCTTGCTCTAAAAAAAGAAACAATTGAGCTATACAAGAAGGTGGAGACATTGGAGGATAAAGTGAATTTCATAGAAGATTCTAGCCTGAAAAATGCCGTAGATATAGTTAATGTAGTTGAAATTGATAAGGAGAATAAAGACGGTTCTTTAGTCAAATTACTGAACAACACTCTGTACAGTAGTTTTATACCCGGGGATATTGAAAATTGCCACTATTGGAAAATGAAAGACAAAATTTCATATTGAGTCAGAATTCACTTTAAATCCCATCATATCAAAGCTGATGTTCTAAAAAACAAAAAGGATAAAGGTAAAATCCAAAATGCAGCAGGTAATCAAATTTATATTAGTTATAGTTTAACTAGGTTTAACAGTAAATTATATAAATCGGCTTTAGAATTTAAGAAAACAAATAAATATAAATACCCGGGGATGTTATGGATTAATAATAACGGGAATATATATCTGAGGTAAGATGAGGAAAAAAATAGAATTTTAATAAAAAACTTTGATTCGTTAAATAATTTACAAATTCAAGGAAATGAATAATTTTCTTAATTCAAACTTTTCTTCATCTTCCAATTCAGTATATGAAAATTCAACTGTCACTATAGTAAATAATTTTATTATACACCAAGACATTTCGTAGTTTAAAAATTTTTTTTGTTGTACTTCCATTTCTTCAAATTCTGCTGACATAATAAAAATAAATTGTTCAATTAAAAGTTTTACCTTTACAATTTTTTGTGTATATAGAATAAATGGTGCAAATTCTATTTGTTTAAATTTTTTAAACGATTTTAATCACATTCTCAAATTGCGAACAAAAAATGTTATAGTAATTGGAGATATGAATATAGATATACTTACAAATTCTAATTTAAAAAACAATAACTTGTTAATGATGTCATCACATGGTTTAAATTCATTAATAAATTCACCTACACGAGTTACTGAATATAGTAGCAAGTGTATTGATTACATTTTTGTCAAAATTTTAAGCAAAAAAGTAAATTTAGAAATTTTCACAGAGAATATTAATTTTGGAATAAGTGATCATAATATGATAATATTAAAAACTAAACAAAATTATATATTTACAGTACAAAACACTAATTATTCAACCTTTCTTAACAAAATAGATTTCGCTAATCTGTGTAATCTTCTTGAAACTGAGCAATGGCAGCAAGTTTATACCGAAGATTATCCATCCATGGCGAATGAATATATCATAAATATTCTAAATAATTGTATTAATATATGCTCACATTCAATAAATTTTCAAAATATAAATAAAAAGTTAAAACAATGGATGACCGATAATCTTCTAAATTTAATTAAATTAAAAAATAAATTCGGTTTAAAAATTAAAAGTCAGCCCAATAATTTATCATTAAAAATTACTACAATGTTTTAAAAAAAAAGAGCTGTCATTAGGTAAAAGAATGTAAATCATTATACTATTCAAGAAAATTAAATAAAAACAGCGGTAATTCTTTTTCAGCGGTTAATGACATTCTAAATGAACACAAATCTGATAATACTGTTAAAGAAATTTTAATTAATAATGAAATAATTACAGATTGTGTTCAAATTACAAATGAATTTAACAATTTCTTCACAAATTGCACAAAAGTTTCAGTAGGTTCTCCTAATGTATAACAAAACTTCTTGTACGGAAGACAAAATCAATAATATTTTATTAAAAAGAATAGCGCCGTATGTAGCAGATGCTTTATGTTTTATATTCAATCGTTCAGTTTATTCTAGTGTCTGGCCTAATTCGTTATAAAATGCGGAAGTAATACCTTTATTTAAAAAAGGCTCGAAAGTTTTATTGTCGAATAATAGTTAATCCTATTTCCTTACTACCGACCATCGATAAATTATTTGAAAAACTAATTAAAATTAGAATGTTGAATTTTCTACTAGATATAAAATTTTTTGACAATAAACAATACGGTTTTTTGCCAGGCAAATCTACGGAAGAAGCGTACTTAAAATTATATTCTGATCATCATACTAGTTTAAGTGAAAATAATAACACTGTTGCTTTGTTCATCGATATAACCAAAGCTTTCGATACTATTGACCACTGTATTCTTATTGAAAAACTTGAAAAGGCGGGTTTTAGAGATTTTGTACTTGCATTTTTAAAATCTTATTTAAAAGATAGAAAACAGCGTGTTAAGTTAAATAACAACTTTAGCGAAATCAACAATATTAACATGGTGTACCACAACACTCTGTAAAGGGTCCCTTATTATTTTTAATATATATTAACTATCTATTTTTACAACAGTTGAAAGGTTAAATTACTGGTTTCGCTGATGACTGTGATCTAGTCTACAGTGATAAAAATGTTGATTTGCTGAAGCATTCTTTGGAATTTGACGTACATCTACTTAAAAACTGGTTTTCATATCATAAACTTCTTATAAGTGACAAAACCAAATTAATTGGATTCAGTTTAAGAAATTCTAGTCTATACGACATAAATATAAAATTTCATAGTCCCATAATAACTCCTACTCAAAAAATTCCTTTCATATTGATGGATGAAATTCCTTTCGATATACTTATAGATAAGAATTTAAATTGGAAATTTCATATTGACAAGTTATTCAAATATTTACTTTGTATGTATAACTAGTTGGGGTGGAGCCTACTTAAGTACTATAACTCCTATTCTGAAGGCTCAAAAATGTATTTTTAGAATAGTTAACGGCAAAAGTAGATTATGTAGCAGTTTTCTCCTTTTTCAAGAATCAAGTATACTACCTCTAAGACATCAATAAACCCACAGTTCTTTGTTTCAGTGTTTTAAAGATAACAGTCCTTTGAGCTGCAGAAGCTCTTATTCATATATTTACGAATAAATAATCTTCTACTACGCACAACTCCTCGTTGCCGCAAAACTAATTTTAAAAAATTTTACTTAAAATTGGTACCAAAATAATTACTCTCATTTAATCTTCTTTTTTAATGCAATTAACATAATATGTTAAATTAAATAATTTTAAAATCTTCTATAGCGTGTACTAAATTAAAACTTATAGACTTGATACCTGTATTATACATCATACATATACTTAATATTTTACAATCCAATTAAAATTTGTATATTGTTTAGATTATTACATTACAAATCATATATATGTAGATATTGTAAAAATTTCTGTATAATTTAAGTTAAGTTATACATCTTAATATTTAGAAATAAGTTACAATAATTTATTAATTATAAAAACATTAACTAAGCATTTTAATTTTAAAAAAATAACCTCACAACTAACTAATAAAAATGTATAATTTAAAAAAAAAAAATGCTTTTAAGAATGTTCTAGCTATACACCACTAATGGTTAAATCCATTACATTATAGCTTAATCTTATTTATTAGTTGTTAAAAATAAAAATAAAATTGTCAGAATGTACTGTAATTATTAAATAATTAATTAATAAATAAATAAAAATAAAACAAAAAAATTTTTGAATCTGAAAGGGCGAATACATCTCTACGCTGACTATGCTACACTTCAAAGCACGAACGCTTCAAATACGCTTCACAGCACGAAAACAAAATGAAAAAAAAAAAAATATAAATCACGATTTCGTAATTATTGAAGAATGGCTAAAAAAACAAACTTTTACTCAATATAAAAAAAACAAGAAAATTACTTTGTGAAAATAAGGTTTTCTCAAACGTAAACTTTTATTTTAACGGTGCAAAAATTTAAACAGTTCAAAATTTTAACTATCTAAGTCTGATATTAGGTAGCAAACTGAGATGGTGTGACCATATTGATCATATAATTAAAAAAACCGCACTCTATGTATTCATCTTAAAAAGACTACGAAAGTATATAAGTAATACACTACTACATATACACACTATATATATTTTACTCATCCTTCATTTTGTCCAACATAGTATATCTAAATGCTACATGGAGTAGTAGAGCCTCGCAAAGCAGCTTAAATAATATAGACGGTTTTCTGACAATTGGGGCCATAGGACATTTCGGACTCTGCACAAGAGGGCCCAACGAGAATTGGGCTCAGCGACAATTGGGCCTAGCGACAACTGGGGCCAGAAAAAATTGGGCTCAACGACAACTGGGGCCATAAGCAATTGGGGTCACTAATAATACAATTTGTAGTCACTAATAATACCCTTGATATGTTGAACATTAAAATATTAATCTTTTTGCGACAAAATCTTGAAAACCAAAATATTGGCTTGAATTGAATTTTTTGTTACATTCTTTTTCCTTTTTTACTTTTAAATATAATATGTACATATTCAAAAATACGAGATATCAAAAATCTTTTTTTGTTTTGTTTATGTTATTGTACCACAACAAACCACAAAAATATTACAATTTCTGTAATATTACAGAACGTTATACTTATAAATATTCTGGAGAAAGCGTATAATCATGCTTGCAAATCCAACTCTAAAATCCCTCCTAACTCAGAATCTCACATATACATAAATGTAAATATTCTGGAAAAAGCGTATAACGCTGCTTTTTTTATCCAACTCTAAAATCCCTCCTAATTCACAATCTCACATGTTCATATATATAAATATTCTAGAAAAAGCGTATAACCCTGCTTTTGAATCCAACTCTAAAATTTCTCTTAATTATCCATAAAATAATGAAAAAATTTATCTAGGCAATGTTTATCAAATATGGGAGTAGTGCATTGAATTATCAATTAAATTAATTTGGCCTTAGCTAAGATTAATGAGAGTCACAAATATCTAAGAAAAATAGCGAATTTGGAATAAAATTAACTAATAAATCTTTAATTTATTTCAACTAAACTTTTTATATAACTTTCTAAAAAATTTTGAAAATTTTGCAATCTATTTCATTTTTAAATTTCATTTTAGAATATTGAAAAATTAAAATTAGAAGTTTTTTAATATAATTTTGAATTGATCTTTATTTATCATGGAAAATAATCATGTATTATATCATTATTATAATCAGTCCGTTTCTGTCACTGACATTGATTAGAACACTTAGAGAATTCAATCCGGGTATCGAGTACTCGGGTAACTCGGTATTTTTTAACTTTTTTCGAGTACTCGACTACTCGAAATAAGTTAAATCCGATATCGAGTATCAACTTTAGAAAAAATACACTTGTATTATTCAAAATATAAAACAAAAAAACGCAGAAGGCGAAGAAATTAAAATGTGTTTCTATGGTGTTATCCAAATTTTATTTCGCGTTTTTCTTTAGTTTTCCGTTGCCAATAGTTTTCACTAGTTTTTGTTTCTTTATTCAGTGAAGTTCAATTGCAAAAAAATAAATTCGTGAAGAAAAATTTTAACTTTTTTTAATCTCAATACAAAAAATACAAAAATATTGTTTATTATATATTTAATAAAATCATTTATATTTTATAAAATCATTGTTTATTTATGTACTAGGTATTTTTTTATATTTTCAAATTTATAATTTCGTTTAAGTGGCTATATTAAATGCTTATATTATTAATATGTATATAATCATAACTATTTGCTAATAACATAGTAATTTTATTTAAGGTACATTTTTAAAGAATAACAAAAATGTCTTCGAATAAATCACCAGTGTGGGAGTATTTTGAAAAAAAGGGAAAATCAGAAGCAATTTGCAGTTCATGCAAAACTATTATACAACGCCAAGGATATAATACATCTGGAATGATTAACCACTTGAAATTACACAACATTTCTTTGCCAAAAAAGAAAAATAATGATATCGATTCAGTATAACTGTAGACGAATGGAGTGACATCACTATGAGAAGGTATATGAATGTTACGCTCCACTCGGTAGTTACATCATATGTTCTTGGTCTTGTTCCTATCATAGGGTCTTGTGATTCAGATGCCACTATTGAGTTAGTAACCGAAAAGCTCAAAGAATTCGGTATTAATTTAGTTTCTGATATCGTAGCCTCTACTAACGATGGAGCTGCGGTAATGGTCAAATATGGTAGGATTATTAAAGCAGAATGTCAGTTATGTATGAATCATGGAATTCATCTGGGTGTAATTGATGTGTTTTATAAGAAAATTAATCATGCAATAGTAGATGAATGCGAAGCAAATGATAATTATGTAGATGATGAAAAAGAATATGAAGATAAAGATGATGGTGTTGATTATGATGAAGATGAAAGTACCATCGGTGAAACTAATAATTCTGTTGTAGATCACAATTTAAATATTGAAACAGAAAATGAATTGCTAGTGGTGTCAATACGTAAAGATATTAGAATCGTTCTTTATGAGACAAGAAAAATTATAATTTTTTTTAAAAGATCTTACGTTAGGAACTGTATTCTGCAAAAACACATAATAGAAAAGAAGGTAAAGGATTACAGCTCCTTCTTGACTGCAAGGCTCGATGGAATTCTATTATTCCTATGGTTAACCGGCCAAAAATTTTTATGAAAGGTTATTCAATAGTGATGAAGAAAGTGAGAAGAGCCAATGCCAGGAAGAATTAAAAGATAATGTTTCTGATGTGCAGGAAATTCCAAATACTACCTACGATAAGCTCCAAAAAACCATAAAAAGTATTATGGAGGTTCCGAAAATTACTACATCCAAATTGTCATTACTAGATAAAGAGCTGAAATTATTTAATGGTGGTAACTGTAATAGAGGTGAGAGCACTGAAAAATTGTTCCAAGCATTGCTAACAATTCCACCAACTTCAACAGCCAGCAAGAGAGTCTTTTCGGTTGCTTCAAATTTTAAAACAAAAAAAACGTTCTCAAATGAAAAATAGCACTTTAAATGGCCTTATATTTCTTAAATACTATTTTTTAAACAATAAATAATAGAAAATAAAATAACAATTAACAATTAATATATTTTTGAACAATAAAACTACAAAAACAAAACTTTTTTGAATATTTGTACTATTTTCTTTTTCAGTATTAGTTACCCGGATAACTCGGGTACCCGGGTAGTGTAACTATAAACTACTGGGATACCCGGGTAATCTAAAATCCGAGTAATTTGGATTCCCTAAACACTTTTCGCTTAGCAAACAAATTCACATAAAATTTATACATTTTATATATATATATCAAAATAATAGCTAAAAATTGCAAATAAACGGGACATTAGTAGTCTGTCAATTAATGACGATGTCCAACAAATTAAAAAAGCTCATATTATGAAGGAAAATAATTACTCGAATAAATTTGGACCACTGAGTCAGATAACTGATATGGATGTAATTGCAGAAATGCCAGAAGTATTCAATGTAAAGAAGTAAACGAAACCACAACCTATCAACATTATCGCAAAAACTAATCACGAAATTCGTAATCACATGCAAACTCTTGGTATAAGCACTAAAATTTTCCAACAGAACTGAAGAATTTAATAAATTGTACACTGCTTTGATAGAAAATAACTCCAAGGAAACTGATTCCAACCAAAAATGGAAATTCTTTACACACTCCAAACGTGGTGATAAACCAACAAAACTTGTATTGTATGGACTTGACAGTTCCATAGAAAAGAATGAATTTCTCACAGAATTAAAAAAAATTAATATAGATTGCATAGATACCAAACCAATAAAAATTAAAAATGCACGCTACTTACAGCAACAAAATTTTTTAATTTATATTAAAAAAACACTATAAAATTAAATGAGATTCGTTCAAAAATAAAGGCAATATTCCATAGAATCGTCAAATGGGAATACTACAATTCCAGCAATAGAGGGCATGTAATGTGCTTTAATTGCCAAACTTTGGGTCATGGTGCTTCCCATTGTCATCTAACCACGATTTGCGGCATATGTTCGGATAACCATAAAACAGCAAACTGTACAGAATTTTCTAAATCGTCAGAGCAACAAAAGCTAAAATGAGCGAACTGTAAAGGTTCAGATAGAACTAATTTCTACAACCGTCCAGAACGTGTAAAATATAATCAACTAATGCAATCATTGAGAGAAAGAAACAACAACAAAAGAAACAAAAATTCACTACAACACAGACAACACCAAATCAATGTAAATGACAAAACACTTTTTCCTAATTTCCATTCATGGACCATCACATACAATGAATTACACTAATCAGAAATACAACCTCATAAACTGTAGTAATGCCAACAACAATTACTCTTACGCAGGTATAGCTAAATTTACTCAATCAAATCTAACACACACTAACAATAATTATAACTATAATACTAATCTTAACCCTAATAGTATAATATAATAACTCACTATTTACATATGCTGAATTGCTCTCAATCTCACAAGATTTAATAACGGGATTGCAAAACTGTCATACGAGATTAAAACTATTTAACAAATTAACAGAACTAACACTTAAATATTTATTCAATAATGTCAGTACATAAAAATAATGTAAAAATATTATACTGGAATGAAATTAAATATGTTGAGTATTGATATTTGTATTGTAACAGAAACTTGGCTTAAAGAAGAAACTATTAATAGTTCAATTTATAATATTTACGTATGTATAGAAATTCCAAAAGAACAGGGGGTGTTGCCATATTTATAAAAAAAAATATTAAACAAGAACTTCTACCAAATCTAAAAACAAAGATTTTTGAAACAATTTCAATTAAAATAGAAATTAATTCTAATGAAATAATTATAAAAGGCGCGTACATTGCAGGTGGTAAAAGTACTAAAAAAAAATCTGGAAACTTTAAGTCCGATTTAAGTTTATCTAATAAACTTTCTCAAAAATTTATAATAGCTGGTGATTTTAACTGCAGCAGGCACACTTCATGGAGTTGTCTAAAAAACAATACTTGGGGGAAACTATTAAATGAAAAACTGTGCCATAGTAATTATAGCTTGCTTTTTCCAGCTACGCCAACTTATATTCCTGCATCTACGAGCGAAAAATGTTGAAGGTTTTTAGACTTAGACGCCTAGACTTAGTTTTAACAAACTTTCCATTGTATTTAAGTGATCCTTTTACAATAAATGAATTAAGCTCGGTTCATCTTCCTGTAATGTTTCACATAAATCAGCCTATAACTCTCCAAGATGCTACGGAAACCCTATGTTTTAAAAAAACAAAATGGAAAAAGTTTGGTAGAGTTCTAAATAATCTAACATCTGAATACAACTTTACTTCTTTTAGCTCTCCCGATGATATTGAAAATTTTATTAAATATTTCCACAAGTGCCTTCAGGAAACGAAGTTGTTAGTTTACCAGAACGTATAAAACACAAAATTACCAGAACGTATAAAACACTTAATTGCTCTTAGAAATTCAACAAGCCGCAGGTGGCAACGTTCAAGAAATTTAGTTGACAGAGCAATTTACAACCACTATAACCACATAATAAAAAAGGAAATCTTTGAATTAAGAAACTCGAGCTGGAATGCCTATTTGTCTTCGTTAGATAAGGCAAGCAAACCATTCTGGAAGTTAAACAAAATCCTTAAAAAGAAAAAGGCTAAAATGCCAGCACTGTGACACAACGATCAACTCTTGACTACAAATACAGAAAAGACTAGAGTATTAGCAGATTTTGCTCGGTAAAACAATGCTACACTAGACATTGTTCAAGAATCCATTAATGAATTAAATTCTCAACTCACAGAACAAGTTTATTTCACTTCACAGAAAGAAATTATTTTAATGGTAAAAGATTTAAAAGTAAACAAGGGTCCAGGTCAAGACAGAATTCCCAATATACTTAAAAACTTGCCTAGAGTAAGTTACAAAATTCTAAGTGATATTTTTAATCAATGCATAAAACTGGGCTACTTTCCAAAAATTTGGAAACTAGCTTTAGTTACAAGCATTCCAAAACAAGGGAAGGACCTAGTCAAAATAGATAGTTATCGCCCAATTAGTTTATTGAATACTATTGGCAAAATGTTTGAAAAAATAATTAGACTTAGAGTTGAAAAGTTCTTAGAAACTAAAAATATTCTACCTAACGAACAATTCTGTTTCAGGAGCAAACATTCTACATCTCACCAAGTTTATAGAATTAGTAACTTCATCAGAAAGAATCTTAAACTTAAAATTTTGTAGGTATGATTACTTTAGATATCGAAAAAGCCTTCGACTCAGTCTGGCATGATGGTCTAATTCACAAATTAGTAAAATTCGGGTTTCCTACATATATTGCTAAAATAATACAAAGCTTTCTTAAAGACAGATTTTTCCACGTTAGAATAGGCTCAGCAGTGTCAAGTGTTAAGAGTATTACGTCTGGCGTCCCTCTGGCGTCTGTCGTCCCTCTTCATCACTGTCTCCTATTCTGTATAATATTTTCATAGCAGATCTACCAAAGCCTACTCACTGCGAGCTTGGATTATATGCAGATGATACTGCTCTGCTCAGTACCTCCAAGTGCCCAAATGAAATTATGCAAAACCTGAAAAGGAATTTTACTTTTATTCAAAACTATTTCTAAGTGGAAAATGAAAATAAATGGTAAAAAAACAAAAGCCATATTCTTCACAAAAAGGAGGAAACCCAGTTTCTTGCCAAACAGAAATCTTATTATCAATAACAACCAAATACTCTGGGAACCTGAAACAATCAAGTATCTCGGCATTCACATCGATAAAAAATTAACTTTAAAACCTCATCTTCTAAAAACGATAGAAAAAACTAACTTGATTATCCGCATGCTTTATCCATTAATTAATCGAAAATCAATCCTAAATACAGACAATGAAATGCTCATTTTTAAAACAATTTTGCGCAGTGTATTATTATATGGCTATCCTGTATGGAAAAGCAGTGCAAAAACTAACATATACTGCAAAAAAAAACAGAATGCTCTTTTAAAACTACTTTTAGTACGAATTAGCAAATACAAATTTGATTTCTGAACAGATCGAAATACTTACCCCTGCTTTTTTGGATTCCTGTTATTACTCAAAAAATCAGAAATTTAACAAATCAATCCTAAAACGATGTATTTAGATTTAGGATAAAATCATCAGTTATGTATATGGCATTAGTATTCAATTAGTGATTATTAAGATTACTTATGATAAAGATTATTCTGCAGAAATTGTTGATGAACAGGAAGAAGTAACTAGCCCAGAATATTTATCGGACGACGATGATGATGTCGATGGTTTAGAGCTAATATCTGAAACGAATGTGGATCCTGTTATTCAACATGCAAATATACGTTCTCTGATAGAAAAGATTCGAAAAGTCGTTAAAATTTTTTGTCTATCACCAACGAAAAATGATACAATACTCCAAAAAAATATAAAAGACAACCTTTAAATCAGTTAAATCAATTTTTTTCACTTATTCCTCTTATTCTTTTAATATTATTATTTATAATATTTACAATAAACTTCACAACAATAATTATGGTTATGACAAGGAAAAAAATAATAACAATAACCTGTTTTATATATTTAAATAAATTAACCTACAAAAGAAAGAATAAAATACATTTTCACATAAAAATTCATAAATATATATATTTTATTCCAAACATTTTATTTTTCATTATGAATTTAAATTTTTTATTTTGTTTTTTTTTACATTTAATATTTTTGGTATCACTTTTAAACTTAAATTTAAATACATTTTTTACAATATTATTATCTAAAATATTACATATACATGAAATTTCTATATTAATCTTCACTATAATAAAAAAAATAATAACTATAACCAATCTTATACATTTGATTGATGTCACATGCACACGTTCTTATAGGCAAATTTAGAGGAATTATATTTATGTTAACAAATTATATGCTAAAAAAGAGACAAATAAAATAATTTTGTTTTACCGATACGATGATAACATCTGATAACATAAATATTGAAGATAGTTTAAGAGTTAGTCACTTTACAGGGTTAGACAACATTTTATTAAAAAGTAATTATAAAAAAAATTTTAATACGATTTACTTGAACATACAAAGTATTAGATATAAATTATACGATTTAGAAATTCTGGTTAATAGTTTTGAATATGAGATACATGCAGTAGTTTTGTCGGAAATATGGTTGCATGAATCAGAGAACAAATTGTTTAATTTACCGGGTTACACGGCTTATTTTTCGAATCGTGCAAAATCTTATGGTGGTGTTGCTGTTTATGTTAAGGAAAATATTAATAGTACTTTAATTTTTAAATCTGAATGTAACAAATCTAATTTTTTATGTGTTAAGTTATTGAACCACAATTTTAATATATTAGCGGTTTACAGATCTCATAAAACTGATGTAAATGATTTTTCAAGTAAATTAGATGAAATCACTAGTGAATTTAGAAAATCTTTAATTCTTGGTGATTTTAATATAAATATAATAAATGTTGATCATACCACTAGTAATTATATTAATACGTTACTCTCAAACGGTTTTGTCATTTATAACAAGAGGAGTGTAAATTACACCACCAGAATTGGCAACTCTTCTAAAACGGTTATTGACCATTTCATAACCTATATGACTAATTTAAAATACGACTTCTATATTTCCGATACTCCTCTCTCCAACCATCGATTATTTTTTATAAGTTTAAACCAAAAACCAATAACAAATCAATCAATCTGTTTGAAAACAATTTTAGAATATAAAAATATTTCAAATGATGTAATTTGAGAAAGACTTAGTAATTTCACTAATTTTGACTCGCTTGTTAACGAATTAAGTGAAACTATAAAAAAGTTTACTAAGAGTATTCCTTTGAAAAAAACTAAAAGAAAAAATGAGTGGATGACGGATAAAATTATAAACAAAATTAAAGTTAGAAACTCATATTATAAATACAAACAAAAATATCCGGATGATTCACATGTTCGAAATTTGTTCAATTGTAGGCAAGAAGTAAAACGTTTAATTATACAGGCTAAAAAAAACTTCTGCTCTGATGAGATCATACGAGACCCTTGCAATGGTAAAAAACTCTGGGATCTATATAAAAGGATTATTTTCAACAAAACTTCTCATACTTCTCCAAGCAATATTAAGACATAAGAAGAATGTAATAATCTTACAATTACTAATGGATGTGATATTGCCGAATATATGAATAACTTTTTTGTCAATGTTGCGGATGAGTTGAATATTCCAAATAATCAAATTATTGATTATTAATATCTGAATAATTTCCACCGTATTATTCATTCTGATTTTAAATTAACTGAGACAACTATTGGAGAAGTTAACTCTGCGATTGTCTCACTCAAAATTTCTGCTGCTACTGGGTATGATAGTATTTCAGCTAAATTTATAAAAAGATTTCCAGAGCGTTTGTCTCCCATATTGGTTAAATTTATTAATCTCTCTTTTGAAAGTTTTAGCTTTCCAGATTCTCTCAAGTTGGCAACTATCACTCCGATTTTTAAGACCGGTTGTGCGACGAGTGCAACTAATTATACACCAATTTCAGTTCTTAGTTCTTTTTCTAAAATATTTGAAATTATCATTAGAAATCGAATGCATAATTTCATGAACAACAACAAAATCCTTCATGATGAGCAATACGGCTTTGAGAAAAATTCAAGCACAACCGCGGCCTGTCTTAGTCTCAATGTTTTTTTTTCAAAGAGTATTGATGAAAAATATTACGTGACTTGCGTGACTTGCGTGACGTGATATTACGTGACTTTTTTTAGACTTTCAGAAGGCTTTCGACTGTGACGACCACGACATTCTTTTGTACAAGCTCTCAAAATTAAATTTAGATAGAAATCACTGCAGATTTTTTAAATCATATTTGCAGAATAGACAACAAGCCTTTCGGGTTTGTAATTCTACTAGTAACTTAAAAATAATAAAAAAAGGTGTTCCGCAAGGGTCAATTTTAGGGCCAGATTTCTTTAAAATTTATATTGACGACATAACCCGGCTTAGCTTAAAAGGAAAAGTCCAATTATATGCGGATGACGCAGTCTTAAAATATGCAGTGAAAACAGAGCAAGAACTAAAAGATGCTATTAATTATGATTTGATCATTATTAAAGAGTGGTTAGAAAAACACAGAATGGTTCTAAATGTAAGCAAAAGAAAAATTTTAGTTTTTGAAAATAAAAATTTCAACTCCTTGGATTTTTATTTAAATAACCACAAATTGGAGGTTATTAAGACCTTCAATTACTTAGGATTAAGGCTTGACAGCAGGTCAAGATGGAGTGACCATGTAGATGACATTATTAAAAAAATTACTCCTTATATTTTTATTTACGACTAAGAAAATATTTTTCGCCAAATGTCCTGTATATAATTTACAGTTCGTATATATTGTCCCATTTAAAATATCTGAACCCTATCTGGAGCAGGGCTCCGCAAATTATATTAACAAAATTAAATATATTACAAAAAAAAGCCATAAAAATTATACATTATTATCCAGTTTTATTTCCAACTGAGTGCTTATATACGGCAAAAATATATCAGTTTTATGAGTATCTGTGACCGCGAACTTTACATAACAGCATTTAAGATTATTAACAACTAAATCAGACACAGCTTCGTCTTAAACAGAAATATTGACATCCATAACTACAATACGAGAAATAGATCTAATTTTTATTTAACCCTTTTTAAAACCAGCAACCAAAAAAATAATTGCCTTTATAATTGCTTAAAAATTTATAATGATCTGCCGAATGATATTAAACTAGTAAACAATATACGCATCTTTAAAAAAATTATTTCTGAACTTGTTCCATATGATCTACTCTAGGTAGATCATATGCAACAGTATTGTTTTGTTATACATTTTTTTCTTTGTCATTTAATTTATCTTGTCTTTTTTGTTTTATTACAAATCACAATAATATTATTTTATTATCATATTTCTTTTTTTTTGGGTACCTGAAGTTGTTATGTTGTATATATTAATGTATTATGTATTATATACAAGTAGAATTTTATAAGACCGCACAGCGAAAGCTAAGGTCATTAAATCATTTTATGTATTCTAAATATTAAAAAAACTAGTTTTAAGTTACAAATTGTTTTTTTTTTGTATTAATATAGATTATTTTGAATAAAGAAAAAAAAAAAGATGAGCTATCTAAGGAGCTTTCATTAATTTTGAACACTCGAACCCAGTGGAGTAGCCTACTAGCAATGTTGGAGCGTTTTTATGAAGTTAGAAATGCTATACGAAAGAGTCTTATAGATATAGAGTCTGATATCACTTTCGACGAAAAAGATATTAGCAAGTTATCTAAAATAATAGCAACTTTGCAGCCTTTTCGTGTAAAAGCTTCATTTTCAGTTTCCAGCCAAAGTTGCTGTAGAAGCATTATGTTGCGAAGATGTGAATCTTTTTACAGCTGATATAACATTAGAATTTATGTTGAACGCATTAACACAGCAAGACATCTTATTAAGCAACGAACTTAAAAATGAATTAATTTTACGAATAAAGGAAACAAGAACTATTAATTCAGATGTTCTACACTTTCTTCATTATCCGAATAAATTGAATAGCAAAAACAATAGAGATTATGGAATAATTAATAGAATCAGTAAAGCTGCCATAACTAAAACAATAATTGAGTTGATTGAACGTGTTTCCAACAAGCAAAATGAAGATAATATTTCCAGTGATAATGATGATTACGACGATGATGTAGTTGAAGTTGTAGAAATCGATATACCTTCATCTTAATCAACATTAACTACTGTGTCCAATTCGTTGAAGGAAAAACTTCACTTAGAAATTTTTAAAAAAACTGGTAATTTAGAAAAAAATAATAAAAAGAAAAATAGTAAAGATCTTGGAATTATTGTAAAAAAAAGAAATAACCTATTTCCAAGACGAAAATATTCGCAATAAATATTTAAATATTGCATTTGATCGTATATATACTTATGACTATTCTGCCAACGAGTGTACAGTTAGAACGTGCGTTCTCTGCTGCTGGACTCATTAGCACAAAAATTAGGTCCAATCTGAGTGACAGAAGCATTGCGATTTATGCTTCTTGCGCGCATATTTTAAAAATGATCATTCATTAAAAATTAATTAACTATTTATACATATTTTGTTTTTATTTTACATTATTATTTTATTGGCAAAATATATGTCGCAGCGGTAAATTAAAAATAAATTATTAATCTTCTGTTGGCATTTTCAATCTTTGTTTTGGAAAAAAAAAAAATAAAAATAGGTACTCTTAATAAAATTAAAACGCCTGAAAGTGAAAAAGTGAGAGTGAGCAAAGTTTATAGTAAACCTCATATTTATAAGAAAAAAATAATAGGCCGATTTTATTCTTGATTTTGTTTTCATTAGTATAAAAGCTGGTGAAAGCTTCGTAACGTACTTTAAAATAGTTTTGTTTATTTAGGTTGAAATTTAGATTTTTAAGCTAAATTTTCGGTAGAACTGGTATAACATAAAATATTCGAAATTTTTTTATTAATGTAAAATTGACTGACTTAAATAATTATATTTCATAACAAAAGTCAGAAACTTACTAAATATTATAGAAACAGATATTTTTCTTAAAAAAAAAAGAAAAAAATAACATAGAAAATATCATTTTAGAAGCCTTCTCTCACAAAAGATTCATAATTTTGTACTAGACCATTAATAATATTGTTAGCCATGGAAAAAAATAAGATTTATTAATCAGATCAGATTATAATACCTGAAATTAATGATTGAATTTCTGATAATGTACACAATATAATGATAAGACCTTGCCAACATGTAAAAAAAAAAATATTTTATTTCTATAATAAACCACTCACACTGAATGTAAACTAAACTGGCAATGATGATATTTCTATATATTTATTTAATAATTTAAAATTTTATTATCAGAGACATAAATCTTCGACTAAAGCCTTATCAGAGACACAAATGTTTACTTTTTAAAAAGTACTTTCGACACAAAATTTAAAGCAAATTTTTAATTTTTAAATTTGACCGCCACATCCATTATGAACTGGTCGCAGCGGTAAATTAAAAATAAATTATTATTCTTCTGTTGGCAGTTTTCAAATGACTCTTTGTTTTGAAAAAAATAAAAATACTCTTAATAAAATTAAAAGACCTGAAAGTGAAAAGAGCAAAGTTTATAGTAAGCCTTATATTTATAAGAAAAAAATTTTTTTTTTTTTTATTTAACTTTTATTTAATAATTTACATTCTAATTTAACCTAAAAAAAAGTTACTACAAAAACGGGTTTATTTTCAAAATACTAATTAACATATAAAAATACAATATTTTTTTTTTGTTAAATTTTTTTCATATGTTTTAAAATTTTTTTTGCATTTTCTTATATCTATTTTTGAGGATTAATTTATAATTGTTTTAACATTGAAAACTAGAATAAATTTAGTAAATATTATTACCAAAGACCAAATTTTCCACTAGAAGTATTATCAGAGACACAAACCGTTCATTAAAAATGAGTACAGTCAAAAAAGGAAAAGTACATACTTAAACACACATTTTCAATAAAAATAAATTCAGCAAATTTTAAATTTTTAAATTTGACCGCCACATCCATTATGAACTGGTCGCAGCGGTAAATTAAAAATAAATTAATAATCTTCTGTTGGCGTTTTCAATCTTTGTTTTAGAAAAAAAAAATCAAAATAGGTACTCTAAATAAAATTAAAACGTCTGAAAGTGAAAAGAGCAAAGTTTATAGTAAGCCTCATATTTATAAGAAAAAAATAATAGGCCGATTTAATTCTTGATTTTGTTTTCACTATTATAAAAGCTGGTAAAAGCTTCGCAACAGACTTTATAGTAGTTTTGTTTATTTAGGTTAGAATTTTGATTTTTTAAGCTGAATTTTTGATATAACATAAAATATTTGAATTTTTTTTATTAATATAAAATTCGGCAGACTTAGCTAATTATATTTCATAACAGAAATCAGAAACTTACTAAATATTATAGAAATGGAAATTTTTCTTAAAAAAAAAAGAAAAAATAACATAGAAAATATCATTTTAGAAGCCTTCTCTCACAATAGATTCATAATTTTGTACTAATTTATTATTAGACCATTAAATTAAAAAGCTGTCGAAAACGACCATCACAAAAAAAAGACCCCGAAAATTTATGAAATTACATTATCAGAGACATGAATCTTTTATTAAATATACCAAAGACCTCTTCCAAAGTACATTTAAATAAAATAAATTCAGCTAATTTTTTTCAAGCAAAAAAAAATAAACGCAAAAGACTTGAAAGTAGTTTTGGTAATTGAAGTAATTTCGCGGCGAAAACAACTGTTTTTCATCGACATAAAATTTTTTTTTTAAAACTAAAGAAAAATAGAGAGTAAAATTTTAACAAGTATTAAAATTATTTCGATTATTGGGAGTGTTTTAAATGTAACAAAAAATAAATGTCGTAGCGGTTGGTGTTGGTTGGTTTTTCGCCGGATTTTATTGTGCACTTTATACATGTGTTTCAAACAATTTTTGAGATATCGGCACGAACTTTTACCCTGAATGTGTTTTTAGCTTGGACCATTTTTTCTCAATAATTATAAAAACTGTCAAAAATTATCGCCACGAAAAAACGGCGAGAATAAATTAATAAACTGTACCTAACATTTTTAATTTTATGTGTTTAGATTTGTTTTATGTTTTTTTTCTATTACAAGTAAGTAAGTGATTTCAACGTTTTTTTTAATGGTGCTGATGTAAAAATGAAATTTTTAGGTAGTTTATTAAGGGAGTCAGTATGATAACGTAAATGTTTTTGGATCTATAGAATTTGTGCAATTGCACAGGGGATTTTCTAGTATAGTTAGAAATTTGAATATGAAAGATATAAAAATGTACATACATATGTATTTATATAGCTACAGGTATCTATATAGTCTATGGCTATACGTATTTTTTGTTTTAATTT
The DNA here is from genome assembly GCA_947095535.1 of Poecilobothrus nobilitatus. NCBI lineage: Eukaryota > Metazoa > Arthropoda > Insecta > Diptera > Dolichopodidae > Poecilobothrus > Poecilobothrus nobilitatus. The sequence continues at coordinate 84,695,520 of OX352772.1, forward strand.
TATGTTTCTATACAATATACGCTATTGCTATACATGTAGTTTGATACAAATAATACAGATAGATTTGTATGTATTTATATACATATGTAGCTATGTAATGTTAAGTATTTATCTACATATTTTTTGTTCGGTTATGTTTTTTTTTGTTTTTTTCTGGTTTGTGTAAAGAATGAATGTGAACATAATATGTAAGTGTGTGTATAATATGATGAATGAATGTGTATAATGTATGTAAGGTTTTTTGAGTTTACTGACAAATTGTGTATGAAAGTACATTTTGTAAAAATAAGCCAAAAAATGTGTGCATTGTACATATATAAAAATTTGCTATTATTGGAATGAGTATTCGTAATTATTCTAATAAATATTCGTCGCTTCCATTGAGGTACCTATGTAATATAATATAAAAAATGATTTGTATTTTTTATTTTAAAAATTGAATTGAATAGTAAACCAGTAAAAAACAAGTACATACATACACATGTACATATGTATTTTTGAAATTTTTTAAGAATAAATTTTAAGCCTAGATTTTTAAAATTTATAGGTAATAAATGTACAAAATAATTTTCATGCAATTCACAAAATTATTTGTTGAAGTTTGCATCAAAATTAATATTATGATACATAGATACATATGTATATTATTTATGCATCACAAATTCAATAATATTGCACTTTTTTCATTCAAATCAAATATTTTTTTTCTTAAAAATTTGTTAAGAATTAGAAATCTGATTGCTGAAAATAGAAGTATTCGAAAATAACCGTTCAATAAGATGAATCTATTATAATAAGATAGTTTATTTATGTATTAATTAAAATATGTGACAAAGTTCAAATCATACTAGAAAATATTTCGCCAATCCTTAAATTTTATTTTTAATAAAATTTCAAACTTACTTGTTTTTTTACTTTATGTTTTTGTGAATTTTTTTGGTTATATATTTTGTTATATGTATTACATTTTAGTTTATAGAATATAAATAAAGAGTATTTTGAATTACACATTATTTTTTTATTTCTTAACCTTTTTATTATGTATTTTTCAGATAATTTTAAAAAATATTCAAATTTACCGGTAAGGGTAAGTTTTTTTTACCGAGTTACCGGTAATAATAAAATTCGGTAAATTTGCAATCCCTAAAGACAGTAGCAGGTTCATCCAACCATGTTTCGGTAATTAAAACTAAAGCTATTTTACATTTTAATCCATCCAATATGAGTTTGTTTACATGGGTTTTTTTTTTGGTGAAATAAAGTTTTTAATTAATTGACATTTGATCTTAGATGATATTTATTTATTTCACAAAAATTTTTAAAGTTAAACTTATAATTATTATTATACAATACAATGCAAACAAAAAATCTTACTGTGCTGATTTAACACTACAAAAAAATTACATTTAAAAATGATATGTAAGACTTATGAATCATTCAGAGCAATATAAAGAAGCTCAGTTAAGCCTTTTTTTTTTTTTTTTTTTAACCTATTTTACCCCCTGGGGGAGCATAGAGCTTCCACAAAGCTTCTATATCGCACTCGATTGTGGGCCAAATGTTTGATTTCTGCCATGTTTTACCGCTATTATCAATTTCCTTAGCCACAGACCTTCTCCATGTTATTTTAGGTTTACCCACACTTCTTTTTCCCTGTGGATTCCAGTCGAGCGCCTGGCGTGCAATGTTCTCTGGCGCTTTCCGAAGTGTGTGACCTATCCATCTCCATTTTTTTTTCTTGATTTGGCAGAGTATGGTTTCTTATCTAGAGATAGTTAGTAGGTCCTCATTTGTTATTCTTCTAGGCCATCTTATATTTTGAATTGTTCGGCGGAGGCATTTATTTTCAAATACTTGTCATTTATTTGTTGAAGAGTTTTTGATTAACCAGGTTTCACTGCAGTAGAGTAGAATCGATTTCACACAGGTTTCATATATCCTTATTTTCGTGCCTTTGGTTAACTGTGGTGATCTCCAGATTGGCCAAAGTCTCCCGAATGGCATCTTTGCTAATTTTATTCGATTCTCAATGTCTTCTTCTGCTCCTCCGTTTGCGGTAAGAATACTGCCAAGGTAGTTGAAACTTGTCACATCCTCTATGTATGTGTTGTTTATTGCTAGTGGATTGGAATTGTTTGCATTCAATCTTAGGGACTTTGTTTTTGCAATATTTATATTGAATCCTACTTTATGTGCTTTTGTGTTTAGGGAATCTAGTTTTTGTTGCATATTCCTGTTTGTATGTTCAAGTAGAGCAATATCATCAGCATATTCGAGGTCCGCTAGGTGAGATGTAAGGGTCCAATTGATTCCTGTTTGGTGTATTAGTGATTCTTCCAAAACGTCGTCGAGAACATTGTTGAACAGGATTGGGGAAAGTGGATATCCTTGTTTGACTCTAGCCTTGAGGCTTATCGGATCGCTAAGATTTCCATTGTGGAGAACCCTGGACTCGGCGTTGGTGTACATATTTTGGATGATATTTCTGATTTTAGGTGGTATATTCCTTCTTCTGAGAGCCTTCCAGATTGCCCTGTGTTTTATTTTATCGAATGCTCTTTCAAAGTCCACGAATGTTATGTAGAGTGATGATTTCCAGTCTGCTGATTGTTCGATTATCAGACGCAGAGTATTTGAGTGATCTGTACAGCTGCACTGCTTTCTAAAACCTGCTTGCTACTCACGAAGGGTGTCCTCTATTCGTGCTTCAATTCTGGAGTCTATTATGAGAGCCAGTCATTTATTTAGTGTGTTTAGGACTGTAATACCACGCCAATTTTTGCATTTTTGGATTTCCCTTTTTTGGAAGTTTTATTATGATTCCTGTTTTCGAGCTTTCCGGTATGGCTTCATTGTTCCAAATTCCTTCCAAGATAGGCTGAAGAACCTCTGCTATATATCTTGTGTTTGCTTGGAGAAGTTCTGAAGGTATTCCATCTATACCCCGCGCTTTGTTGCTTTTCAGCCTTGAAAGTGCAGCTATGTTTGATGGGGCATTTACAGTAATTCGGCTTCTTGTGTGTGCAGTAGGGGAACTTTCTTCTTCATCGCTTTCATTACTATCTCCACTATCTTCGTTGTTTGTTTCTTCGAAATGTTCTTTCCATCTCTGGATTTGCTCTTGGGTTGAAGTGAGCATTTGTCCATTTTATTTCTAATTGGACGATTTTTCATTAAGTTCTGTTTTGTGAGAATTCTTACTTTATTGTAGAGGGATCGCATATTATTTTGGTTTGCTGCTCTTTCTGCATCAGCTGCAATATTGTTGAAGAATTTCCTTTTGTCTCTTCTGGCACTTTTCTTTACGTCTTTCGCTTTCAGGTTATATTGGTTTTTGACTTCATCCGATTGGGTTAGTAATAGTTTTCTCTAAGTTTCCTTCTTTGCTGAATTAGGGTCCAGGTTTCATCGGATATCCACTCTTTCTTATTAGGTATTGTTTTACTTAAGACTTCTTCACCAACTTGAAGTAAGATTGACTGTAAATTGTCTGTATTAATTTGCTGATTCTGCAGCTTTGTTACAAATTCTCTTTTTGTATTATTCCATTTTAGTTTTACAGTATTGATTTGGTGCTTTCTTTTGATTGTATTATTCTGAGTGGCTTTGAGTCTTATTCTTATGTCTCCTGTTAGCAGCGTATGATCACTATGAGCATCTGCTCCTCTCATGTTCTTACATCTAGTAGGGATGATTTCCATTTTGTGCTAATGTATATATGATCTATCTGGTTTTTAGTCCGACCATCTGGAGATTCCCATGTATATTTGTGAATGTTTTTGTGTGGGAAGAGTGTTCCACCGATTGCCAGGTTGTGTTCCAGACAGACTCCTACTAGTCGTTCACCGTTGTTATTTATACTACCAATTCCATGATGTCCCATGATCCTCTTGTAATCGCTATCCGGGTTTGAACCAGCTTTTGCATTGAAGTCTCCCATTATTAGTATGATGTCGGTTCTGGGAATTCTTTCTAAGATTAGAGAGTAGAACTCGTCTTTCATCTCTTCGGATGCCGCTTCACTGGGAGCATAACATTGAATTATAGAAATTTTTCGTATTGCAGAGTGGAATCTTGCTTGTATAATTCTGTTGGAGGCCGGGATCCAGCTTATTAGGCTATTTTTCAATGTTTTATCTATTATTATTCCTACACCACTTTCACTTCCGCTCTCCGTTCCACTGTATATCATCTTACTTCCTTCAGATGTAGTTATTTCTCCTGTGCCACGCCATCTTATCTCACTCAAGCCCAGAATTTTAACTTTGTATTTCTGTCTTTGGGCTAACCTTGATGTTTCTTTCAGAGTGCGTACATTTCAATTTCCAAGCCTTTAGCTTAGTTTTATTATTAAGAAAGCAAAAAAAGATGTCAGATGATACAATCAAGTTTTTGTACTACATTAATATTAAATTAACTATGATAAGACAAAAATTATTTTATTTTATTATTCATTATGTAAAATGAAACAATATTTTTACTATTCTTTTTTTTTTTTTTTACATAATACTTATGTTAAATTTCCAAATTAGTTATTAGTTAGAGCTTATTATGTTAACAAAAAAAAAAAATAAAAAAAGAAATATTATTATTAATAAATTATGTCATTTCAGAAATAAATTATGTCAATGTTTTACGATCGCTTAAGAATGTTGTGTAATTTAGATTTGTAAGCATTTTTTGAAATTGTGTCACAGAAAAGGTTGTCGAATCGATTAAATAATATGCAACACCTGTTTGTGGGTTCGTTTTTCGCATATTCAGTTCTATGTGTTGTTTCCATTAAGAATTTGGTATGTCTTGTGACTGTAAAGAAAACTGACTGACTGTAAGAAAAGCAGAGATTCCAGATAATGCTACCATACTCTAAGACTGATCGTTAAAGTGAGCAATATAAAGTTATTGTTACCAAGATATTGTTAAATTCTTTTGCTCTTTTTTTGATAAAACCTAACATTTTGTTAGCCCTTGATAACATTGATTCATAGTGGATTTTATAATTCAGTTTGTTATTCAAAATGATTCCCAAATCTGTAATATGGTCCACACATTCTAAGTTGCAGTTTTGTATGGAATAATTATGCATAAATTTATATCTTTTATGTGAAAAGGTCATAGCGCAGGACTTACTAATGTTGAGATCCAGCATGCTGTCAGAGCACCATTTTTCTAAGCACTTCAATTTCGATCGAAGGAAACAGCAATCAGTATCATTCTTAATTACATGATACATTTTAAAATCTTTCAGCATAGGTAAAGTGGCCAACGCCTGATAAGAAATTGGAAAGGTCACTTATATATATAGTGAATAAAAGTGGTCCTAAGTAATTACTTTGGGGTACCCGAGAAATGGGCTTAGATCTAGTACCTTGAAATTTAACAAATTGTACTCTTTATTTTAAATTTATTCTTCACAATAGGCTAATAATTTTACTTCTTTCTGTCTTTTTGATCAACATTTTACGATTTTTTACCCATGCGTATTTCGTTAGATTCCTTCTTTTCAAATCACTAGCTTTTTTAAATAGAAAACTGAAGTAACATGTAAGTGGTTCGCTGATGAATATTGCCTTGTTTATGTTTTCTGATGTGTTTGAATAACATATTGACATACATACATGATTTCATTTTTCAGATTTTCACTATTAAATTGGATTAATATTTTTGATGGTTCGCCAGAATTTTTTGAAGTTTTTTTTGTCTGTATGAACATATCATATTTCACGTTAGCTCCCTATTTTGTATTGCCAACATCGTCTGCAAATTTGTCTTGTATCAATTCCTGCCAGTTTTAAAATGTTTCAGTTTCAACATTTCGTCAATTCCTGTTAGATGAATACCGTAATAGCCGTAAGGAATACACAACGCACTAGAAATGCGCTAGAAATTATATGTTTATCATTATATATAATCTGTAAATAATACATATTTTTACTCAATGATTTACCAACCGATTATCTTTTGTTTTTTTAAAATGATAAATATTCAGTACAGCCATCTTACAATATTAATATTTTTCCAAAACTTTCTGATTTTCATTATTAATTTTCCATTTTTATAAAAAAAAAACCATGTAAAAAATATACATAATGTATCATATATCTATAATATATTCAAATAACACGCTATTTTTTTGTTTCCCATATATTTAAAAATTTTTTTTTTTTGCTTTTTCATTTTTTTCTAAATACATCAACAAAATTTTAAAATGATATTTTGCATTGTAGGGATTTAATAATATAACTGAATACATACATACAATTTTCAGTTGAGTGTTTAGTGCAGTGGTAGAGTGGTCGATTGTTAAACTTACTAACGTTTTGAGTCTACAAGTTCGATTCGAATCCATTTGTTCTTTTTTTTGGTTTATTCTTTTGATATTTTAAACGAAATAAATTCTTACATATTAATATTCAATCTGTAAATGATAAACATTTAAAACCCTTTTACTCAATGATTTACCAACTGTTTATTTATTTATTTATTTATTTATACTGCTTAGCACAAACAGTTTACATAAAATTTATAATATATATAATAACTAGTAAACAATAATAAATTGTTAAATACAATAAAAGTTATAATAAAAATTACATAATTGTCAAGTATAAATAAACTTAGAACTAAGATTAAAATTAAAAATCATATATATATACTATATACTTGTTGCACTGTATATGTTGTTGCACTGTATATACTTCTTGTGCAACAAGAAACAAAAACAAAAAAAAAATCCTAATATTAATAACGATTGTATAATTTTTGTTTTTGGGAATGTTTTGAAAGTGTAAAGTCAATGTTAAGTTTATGTTTGTTACCTACAATAAGCATTCTATTAATAGGTTCAAATTTGCCATAATTAGTCCTATGATTATAGGTTTTAAACAAATTGGAAGAGCGAAGGCGTTGAAGATTTCTAATATTAATTTTACTAGAAATTAAAGTAGATTTAACATAACCCTTGACAATCTCTGTAATGAAAATAACATCAGAAACCTCATGTCTAAAACTTGAAGTACACAAATCAATTAACTTTACCCTTTGTTCATATGGTGGCAAAATAATAGGATTTGACCATGGCAAGTGGCGTAAGGCAAATCTAAGAACGTTTTTCTGTACTGCCTCCATCCTATCAATGTGTACCATGTAAAATGGAGACCAAACCTGACTAGCATATTCCAGGTTCCGTTTTACAAGACAAGTGTACAACGATTTAAGAACATCGGGATCTGAAAATTCCTTAGAAGAACGTTTAACAAACCCCAATAATGAATTAGCTTTATTTATAATATTATTATAATGAATTTTAAAGCTAAGTTGGGAATCAAAATACACACCTAAGTCTTTTATTGAAGTAACTTTAGGTAAACTAAGAATTGAAGTACCATCTAAGTTATAGTTGAAATAAATAGGACTAGAACGACGTGTATAAGATAACAATGCGCATTTATTTACATTAAGTAGTAGACAATTATTAACGCACCAATTGTTAAAGTTTTGAAGGTCATTCTGCATAAGGACGGCGTCCTTATTAAATGTAATATTTTTAAAGATTTTCATATCATCAGCGTAAACTTGAAGCTCAAAATTAGAAATGATAGAAGTAACATAATTTACAGATAAAATAAAAAGTAAAGGACCAAGGTGGGTATCTTGTTGAACACCGAAATTTGCCACGAATGGTTCTAAAATCACATTTTTGAATATAACACTATAAGAGCGATCACACAAATAAGAATATATCCACTTTAGGAAAAACTTTAGGAGGCCATATTTTTTTAGTTTTAGTAATAAGACTAGTAATATAAGACTATTTGGCAATAGATCAAATGCTTTACTAAAATCAGTATAAACAACATCTGTTTGAAAACTTTCTTCCATGTTATTGAGAAGGAGGGACGTTGTTTCAACTAGGTTTGTTACAGTAGATTTTTGTTTTACAAAACCATGTTGGTTATCAATTAAAAGATTAGAACAGTGATTATAAATTGAATCCGTTATAATTAGTTCAAATAATTTTGGAATAGAAGATAATTTGGCTATGGGACGATAGTTAGTAATTCCATTTTTAGCATTCTTTTTGGTCTGATATAAGACATTTTCCAAAAAGGAGGAAAAAGTCCAGAATTTAGTGAGTTTCTGAAGAGTGATGTTAAAGGCGTAGTGAGAATGTTACCATCAGGGCCGGGAAAAGTATTATCACTGAGTTTATTTAGATATTTGGAAACTATTTCTTTATTTATATTTATGTCATTAAGAGACGTTTTTTGACAACTGTCCATAAAGGAGAAATAATTTTCATTTGGCGAAAAGTAAGAATCACTATATGAAGTGCTGAAAAACTCACGAAAATACTTCAAAATAACTAAAGGATCATTACTTGAAAGAGAATTGAAATTCATAAATGTAGGGTAATCATCACAATTACGTTTAGAATTTATGAATTTCCAAAATTTTATCGGATCAGATTTTAGTTTACTTGCCATTTGGTTAATATAATTATTGTAAAGAATATCGGCTGACGTTTTAAAATTATCAAAAAATATGACAAAATTGTTATATTCATTAATATCTTTTGATTTGAGATATTTACGCCAGGCTTTGTTTTTCTTATTTCTGAGAGATCTAAGCTCCTTTGTGAACCATGGTGGGCCAGATTAGGAAGATCTTTTATTGAAATAGGAACGAATTGAGTAAAACCTTCTAACATAATTTCATAAAACCTAATTGTCATTTGATTTAGGTCTATATTATTAAATAAAGACGTGAAGTCATAGGTATTTAAGAATTTTATTAGTCCGGGAAAGTTGGTTTTATTGAAATTAAAACAATAAGAATATGCTGTTTCAAGATTTACGGAATTAGTTAAACAATAGGTAAAATTTATTGAAGGGTGATAAGGGTCTAACGCAACAAGCGATAACACCGAGTCACAGAAAGTGATATTATACCAATCAGAGGTAAATATTAAATCCAATTGCTTATCTTTAAACTTACGATGGTGGGAAACCTGTTGTAAATTGTTGGTATTTAATTCATCAATAAATTGCGAATCAGTTTCAATCAGCAAAAAATCCGGAATCAAAAAAGATTCTTCGTCATGATTAATCCATATTATATGAGGGAGATTAAAATCTCCACATAAAATTAACTCACACATTAGGACCTGAATTACAGCAAATCGAATCTATTACATTTAAAAGAGTAATATCTATAATATAATACACAAGATGTTGGCGAGATCTTGCCATCATGTAAAAAAATATATTTTATATTTATAATTAAACACTCACACTAAATGTAAACTAAACTGGCAATGATGATATTTCTGTATATTTATTAATAAGTTAAAATTTTATTACCAGAGACACAAATCTTTGACTCAAAGTATTATCAAGAGACACAAACCGTTCATTCAAAATATAAATAAATTTAGTAAATATTATTACTAGAGACCAAATTTTCCACTAGAAGTATTATCAGAGACACAAACCGTTCTTTGAAAGTGAGTACAGTCAAAAAAGGAAAAGTACAAACTTAAAAAACACACATTTTCAATAAAAATAAATTCAGCAAATTTTTAATTTTTAAATTTGACCGCCACATCCATTATGAACTGGTCGCAGCGGTAAATTAAAAATAAATTATTAATCTTCTGTTGGCGTTTTCAATCTTTGTTTTGGAAAACCAAAAAAAATAAAAATAGGTACTCTTAATACAATTAAAACGCCTGAAAGTGAAAAGAGCAAAGTTTATAGTAAGTCTCATATTTATAAGAAAAAAATAATAGGCCGATTTTATTCTTGATTTTGTTTTCATTATTATCAAAGCTGGTAAAAGCTTCGTAAAAGGCTTTAAAATAGTTTTGTTTATTTAGGTTGAAATTTAGATTTTTAACATAAAACATAACATAAAATATTCGAAATTTTTTTATTAATTTAAAATTTGGCAGACTTAAATAATTATATTTCATAACAGAAGTCTGGAACTTACTAAATATTATAGAAATGGATATTTTTCTTAAAAAAAAAAACTAACATAGAAAATATCATTTTAGAAGCCTTCTCCCACAAAAGATTCATAATTTTGTACTAATTTATTATTAGACCATTAATAATATTGTTAGCCATGGAAAAAAATAAGATTTATTAATCAGATAAGATAATATAATACCAGGAATACACACAAGATACACACAAGATGTTGGCCAGATCTATAATAAACCACTCACACTGAATATAAACTAAACTGGCAATGATGATATTTCTGTATATTTATTTAATAATTTAAAATTTTATGATCAGAGACACAAATCTTCGACTAAAAGTCTTATGAGGGACACAAACTTTTACTTTTTAAAAAGTACTTTCGACACAAAATTTAAAGCAAATTTTTAATTTTTAAATTTGACTGCCACATCCATTATGAACTGGTCGCAGCGGTAAATTAAAAATAAATTAATAATCTCCTGTTGGCAGTTTTCAAATGACTCTTTGTTTTGAAAAAAAAAAAAATACTCTTAATAAAATTAAAAGACTTGAAAGTGAAAAGAGCAAAGTTTATAGTAAGCCTTATATTTATAAGAAACAAATAATAGGCCGATTTTATTCTTGATTTTGTTTTCATTATTATAAAAGCTGGTAAAAGCTTCGCAGCAGACTTTAAAGTAGTTTTGTTTATTCAGGTTGGAATTTTGATGTTTTAAGCTGCATTTTTGATAGAACATAAAATATTCGAATTATTTTATTAATATAAAATTCGGCAGATTTAGCTAAAAAAAAGCAAAGAAAGCAAAAAAAAAAACAAGTAAAAGTAACAGTAAGTCGATGGCCGATGCAACCGACTTATTTATACCCTACACCTAAAAAATTCAAATTAAATTAAAAATCCATAAGTTATTTTAGTTAGGTACTTAATATACCTAAGCTAAAAAAATACATGTAATAATCCCTCCCTTAATACAGGTAGTAAGGGAGTCAGTATGATAACGTAAATGTTTTTGAATCTATAGAAATTGTGCAATTGCACAGGGGATTTTCTAGTAAATATTTAAATTCGAAGAAGGTGGAATGTATATGTTAACAATATTTACATTTTTGTTTGGAAATTTTATATTCACACCTATTATTTCAAGACCGTCTGCGTTAGAAATAGGAATTTCATTTGCATTAAAAGAGTTTTTGACTGCAATCAATACACCTCCCTCTTTAGGAATGTAACTATTAGATACATTAGGTTCAGCATATCTATCTTTTCTAAAAACAGAATATGAGCTATCGAAAAGCTCAAGATTGTTAATAGAAGAGTTTAGCCAAGTTTCAGTTAATGCAAATATGTCAAAATTTAAACTTATTGAATTAAGTAAGACTTGACTTGTTTTTGTTCTAAGACCTCTGACATTTTGATAATACATTGATAAATTTATCAAAATTGAAGAATCTATCAAAGATGTATAGATCTTATTTAAATTATTTATTGGCACGAAAAAATTTATTATAATTATCATTCGAAACTTGTAAGTGATTGTAATAATTACTATTACAATGACTGCGGTATGCCTTTAAATCGTCTGAGACATCTTTGGAAGATATACCTTTAGTTTCGTGAAATTTTATATCTAATTTATATAATTCTTTGTATTCGGTTGGTAAACCTTCGTTATCAATTAAAACTTTTGTACTTGTTCTGGTCTTATCTTCCAACACAGTATTATATTTATCATCAAACAAATAAGACAAATATAATCTGACCATGTTATAGACTTTATCTTCTCTTAGCCTAGAAAGAGCGACTGTATAGTTGTTGTTGGCAAGAGATTGTTGTGTCATTCTTGTTATCGGTGGTAACAGCGGGTTAATAATTGAAGGTTGAAAAGTTTCACCTTGAACAAAGTTTATGAATTTAGAAGTAGAAGGAACATTTGGGGAAGTTGAGGAAGAAGGAGGAGGTTCAGTTATCGAAACACAATTAGAATTGGTAATTTCAGGATCTTTAGTTAGTGATGCAGTATTAAAAGCGTTTATATTGTTATTACTGTTCTGAATAGTATTGTGGTTATAAGATTTGTTGTTCTGATTTATGTTTGAAGTAGTGTAAGTGTCTGAGTTAGTGTTTACTATGATTAAGGAATTATTTGTGTCTGTTGTGCTAGAGTTTAATGACTTGTCAACGGTTGAACTATTATTAGGATGAACAGTTAAATTATTAACGTTAATGCTAGAATTAGAATTACTATTATCAGAAACAATCTTATTATTTTTAGATATTATTTTTATATTATTACGAGAAATATTTTTATTTTTATTATTCCTATTTTTATTATTATTATTATTATTATTACTTCTATTTTTATTTTTATTAATTTTATTACTTATAATATTATTTTTTTTATTACTATTATCATTAATATTTAACTTATTATCTAATTTGCTTTTCGCATCTTTACCTCTAATATCCCGGAATTTTGTAATTGTGGTCCCTTATTCCAAAATTTAAGATTTTTCACCTTCATGATTATGTTTTCAGGAACGTGTACCTTAAACGACAAGTATTTCGGATTTCCGATCTTTGTGGGAGTTACCTTTTTACATATTGCAATATCACATTTAAATTGTTGTTTAATATAGCACTCAAGGCTTTTTCTGTAGTTTTGCAATTTAACCTTGAAATGCAAAGAGAAAAAGAAGCTTTTTTGTAGCCACTGGGACTATTGTAGCCTTAAATTCAGGTTATGCTTTATTTTTTTTGCTCTTTGCCTTTGTGCTAGGTGTGATATTGCAGTTTGGATAAATACGTCTTTATAAACTATGGATGGTTTATTTAATTTATCAAACTGTTGTTTAATTAACTCACTCACATCGAATTGAGTTTCCTCCTGGCTATGATTACGTAATTGTTTCTCCGAACCTATAGCGTGAAGGGATAAGTTCATGCGATTTAAATCGTCCTTCATAAGTTTTTACTACTTCTCGAATGTCAACCACCTCTTTTGATGTTATCGAAAGAAGTTCATTTTTCATATCATTAACCAGATTTGTTAATGTATTCTTTAAATATTTTTTTCGGTCAGAAAGAAAACTGCATAATGCCAGGTTAAAGCTATCGTAGCTTTTGGCCATATCGTTAAAGCATACCGAATTACTTTTTAGAGCATCCACTGCTTTGGCCGTGCAACCATCAACTCGTCTTGAAGAATATGAATAGGCTGGTTTAAATCTAAGCAACTTTCGCAAACAAAATGATGCGAAATAAACGTGTTACATGTTTGCCAGCCCCTGGGGGCATTAATGCAAACCCCATAGAACTTTCTGTTACAGATGCCATTGCATGCGATGACATCTGTTTTGGAATTTGTAATAGTACATAGTACGGCACTGCATATATTTTGATTCATTTTAATTAGTTACAGTTAATGTAAAGTTAAAATCTTTTGTTTTTGATTATATTATTGTTCATAAAGTAAAAAAAATTAAACGAATTTAAAAAATAAAAATGCACGTTTTACAATGACACGTTACTTAACTTGTTAATGGTTTGAAAAGAACTGTTAATGTATTATAATAATTTAACTTAATAAAACAACTAAATATTTTATTGCACTCCATCCTATTAAAATTAAGTTAACTATATTAGCTAAAAGTTATATTCATGCATAACTTTATGATATTGTTTTTGTATATACCAAATTACCATATATATGAATTATTTTTAAGTCTGTAATTACTATAGTGAGAATAAACATTAAATTGAATCAACACTATTTTATTTAACATTAACACTGGTTATGGACCCAGGATGCCAATATAAACACGTGGATTCAATTTAAGCAATAATTTCAATATAAACACGTGGATTCAATAAGCAAATAACGAGACAACAGAAATAATTTTATCTAACTCATGGCGCAGTGGTTAAGTCGCCAACCTTTCAATCGAAGGGTCTTGGGTTCAAACCCCGGTCAGGTCATAAATAGAAAATATGTAGTACTTTTATATTGTAATAATGTATATCGTATAATTAATAGTAGTAATAATAACATTAATAATATTAATAATAATAATAGTAATAGTAATAATAACAATATTTATAATAATAGCAATAATATTATTAGCTACTAAAATGGGGCTATCTTTGGTTATATCATGCAAGTAAGATGTTATATACTGCTGCACGTTGTAATCCACGGATGGCGCTGACTCTGTAGTAAAATAATAACAATAATAATAATAATAGTAATAATAATAATAATAATAATAGTAATAGTAATAATAACAATAATTATAATAATAATAATAATAATAGTAACAATAATAATAGCTACTACAGTGGAGCTATCTTTGGTTATATCATGCCAGTAAGGTGTTATATACTGCTGCACGTTGTAATCCACTGATGGCGCTGACTCTATAGTAAAATAATAATAATATTAATAAGAATACTAATATCAATAATAGTAACCCATACAGTGACAGTGGGGGTTGCCTTCAATAATTACCTCATGTAGTTACTATATACTACTACTACATGTTGTAACTGTTGTGACGGCTTTAGTCACTGTTAGCAAAATAGTAATAATAATAGGCGGATTTATTGTTTCCTTACAGTGCCACTCCCAATTCAATCTTTCCGTATCCATTTCCTATTCTTCCCTATCCCTACTTCCTAGCCAATATGCTGCGTTCGCAGGTAAAGGTTTCATCCCATTATATTGGCTAAAGGGGGAGATGTGTTTAGTCAGTAAGAATCTGACACTACCAAGGGGGAAATTCTTTGTGTCTTTGGAAGATTCCCACCTCCCTTAGGAAAAAAAAAAAAATTGGTAAATGAGAAGCTGAAATTTTTCTAAAGGATTTAAAATAAAATTAAAAGACGAGTTGTTAGTACCTGATCTTCATACTAATTTAATATTAATCAATAAAATAACTCAAAATAAATATAAAATAATTTTCTCAAATAATGAAGCAAATATACTAAATAACAAAAATGAAATAATGTTGCGAGCGTGTAAAGGTAATGGTCTATTTGAAGTGGTTACTGATGATCGCCATGAAGTAAATGTAGCCTCGACACGCAATGATATTCTAATTTGGTATCAGAGATATGGCCACTTAAACTTTAGAACTTTAAAGGACATGATAAGGAAAAAGCAATTAAAGGTATTAATTTAAATAATTTATATAATGAAAATCCTATTTGTGAAGTGTGTATCCAAGGTAAACAGACTAAACAATAAAATAAATAAATAAATAATAAATTTAAAAGAAAATCGTTTCAGAAAAGAGAAATCGCTTAAATTAATTTACAATGATATTTTTGGTGCAATAAATATAAATTCTGCAGATGGTGCATGTTACTTCATTACTTTTATAGATGACTGCACATGCTGGTGCGAAGTATTTTTTTTAACAAACAAAAGTGATGCTGTAAAAGTGTTTAAGGAATTTAAAGCAAAAGCAGAAAGTTATAAAAATAAAGGCAAGTAAAACTGACAATGGTTCGGAAATTGTAAATAATGTTTTTCAAAATTTTTAAGAAAAGAAGGAATACATCATCAGTTAACAAGTGAATACACACCTCAAGAGAATGGTGGAGCTGAGAGGAGAAATAGAACATTCGTAGAATCAGTAAGATGTTTGCTTTTAAATTGCGAACTAACTAAATAATTATGCGCTGAAGCGATTGCCACAGCTAATCACATTAAAAACAGGTCATCGTCTGTAAGTATTAATAATAACATTCCATACTATAACATTATATACTTTTATATGGCAATTGAGATATCCTGATGTTAGTTATATCAGCATATTTGGTGCACCAACTTATGTTTTACAAAAAGTGCCAAGAAAAGGTAAATTTGAGCCAAAATCAAAATTATTTTATTTAGTTGGTTATAGTAATGAAGCTAAAGCGTATAGATTATGCGAGAAAGGTAATGGTAAAATAATTAAAAGTAAGGATGTTCAATTTTTAGAAGTAATTAAAAAGGATTGTATAGAAATAAATTTACAAAATGAATATTTCAAAAGGAACGAAAACGAAGGTATAAAAATCAGAAGTGAAGATGCAGAATACCAAAATGAAAGTGAAGAAGATAAAAACAAAAATCAAAACAAAAAGAAAGTGATGAAAATACACCCAGAAGTAAAGGAAGACCTAAATTAATAAAAATCGGTTTTCGAGGAAGGTCTGGAAAACAATATAACATTATTAGCAATAATGCTCAAGACTCAAGAAAACAAAACAACAATACCAATAACACTGTACAAGATTCTGAACTATATATAGTTATGAAAAATAATGAAATATATGACACCGATGATGCGAAGCCAAGTGCATGGTCATCACAAAAATATGACGAAATTTTATGATGTTGATGTTGAAGTAAATCATGTTGCCGAAGATTACAAAATGTAAAGGAGGTTAAACAAAGTGCCTATTGGGAAGAATGGGAAGAGGCAATCTTTAATGAATTAGAAGAAAAAGGAATAAAACAAAACACACAAAAGGAATAAAACATGAGATATCATTAAAACACCGCTAAATGCGAAAATTATAGGATGTAGATGCATTTTTACAAGTAAAACTAGCGAATATGAAAACTTAGTGAAAAGAAAGGCCAGATTGGTTGCTAAAAGCGGCTCACAAATATATGGAATAGAATATCACGATACATAGACTTAGACTTACACTCTCCAGTTGCTAAACAAAGGTCCTTTAGAATAATAAATTCAATTGCGTTTAATTAAATTTAAATCTTTTTCAATATGATGTAACTGCGGCTTTTTTGAATGGTTACTTACAAGAATGGTTACTTACTCGACTTTTTAATAGATTTTAACAGTAAAAATGGCGAGTTATCTAATTTCGAAAATAAAGTAAAAATAAAGAAGAAATTGAAAAAGAATTTAAAATAAAATACTTAGGTCGAAACAGTTTTAAACAGTTTTTGGGATTGAATTCCACCATCTGAACGACGGCAAATAAATAATAAAATACTTAAACATTTTTCAATGAAAGAATGTAATACATTAAAAATCCCAATGGATCCAAATGAAAAATAAGTAAAGAAATGCGTCAATCGAAAAAGAAAGAATAGAAGTATCCAATAACCGTTACCAAAATCTCATGGGACCACTTTTATACATAACTATTACTACTCGTCGGGACACAGCCTATGCAACAATAACTTTGGACATGCTAATTGCATAAGCGCAAAAAGAATTGTAAGGTATTTAAAATTTACTAAAACTTATGGTTTGCATTTTAGAAAAACAGAAGAACCTTTACAACGATTCAGATTGGGGATCTAATCAAGACGACCGAAAATCTTATTCTGGTTTTATTTTCAAATGGGTCAGTGTCATATAACGTGGGAAGTAGAAAAGCAAAAAACTGTGGCACTATCAAGTGCAGAGGCCGTATGTATGGTATTACCTGAGGCAACAAAAATGGCACTATACTTAAGAAGCTGGCTGCATGAATTAAACATAAGAGAAGCAAAACCAATAATAATTTAGTGGAAAAAGTGCTCGAAAATTGGGTTCATCGAATTCGTTCCTGCAAAAAGGTGTTATATACTGCTGCACGTTTTAATCCACTGATGGTGCTGACTCTGTAGTAAAATAATAACAATGATAATAAAAATAATAATAGTAATTATAATAATAATAATAGTAATAATAATAATAATAATAGTAATAATAATAATAACAATAATTATAATAATAATAATAATAATAATAATAATAATAATAATGATAGTAATAATAATAATAGCTACTACAGTGGAGCTATCTTTGGTTATATCATGCCAGTAAGGTGTTATATACTGCTGCACATTGTAATCCACTGATGGCGCTGACTCTGTAGTAAAATAATAGTAATATTAATAAGAATACTAATACCAATACTAGTAGCCGCTACAGTGACAGTGAGGGTTGCCTTCAATAATTACCTCATGTAGTTACTATATACTACAACTACATGTTGTAACTGTTGTGACGGCTTTAGTCACTGTTAGCAAAATAGTAATAATAATAGGCGGATTCATTGTTTCCATACAGTCCCACTCCCAATTTAATGTTTCCGTATCCATTTCCTATCCTTTCCTATCCTTATTCCCTAGCCAATATACTGTGTTCGCAGGTAAGGGTTTCATTCCATTATATTGGCTAAAGGAGGTGGTGGGTTTAGTCAGTAAGAATCTGACACTACCAAGGGGGAAATTCTTGGTGTCTTTGGAAGATTCCCATCTACCTTAGGAAAAACAAATGTATTAGAAAAAATATACAGTACCTACAATGTAATTGAAAAAAAATATTTTGACACTTGAATGCATTGAAATATGTGTCATAAATATAAACTTAAAAAATTCCAAAAAACTATTTGTAATTACAATTTTTGCTTCCCACAAAAATCAAAATAAATTTATAGAAGAGTTTCAAAAAATATTTGAGATATTGGATTTGGTTAATATTAATCATTATTATATTATAGTAGGAGATTTCAATACAAAACATATCTCTTGGCAAAATGATAATAAAAACAATCGAGGGGTTGCATTGCATAATTGGTTAGGTGTTAACAAAATACAATATAAATGTATTTTGCTAGTACCTGATTTACCAACTTATCCTTATCCACAAAGCAATCTATGCCAATTTATCGGTACTAAATGAAAACATGAGGACCGAAAAACAAACACAATCCAGAAAAAAATATTTGTTCCATAAAGCTAATTGGAACAAATTTAAAAGAAAACTGGATTACAATTTGAACAAGGAGTGCCTAACTTCGAACGAACACATAACAGACACAAATATTATTGCCATAGACAAACTAGATTACCATTTAAATAATATAAATAAAATAATAACGCAAACCATAAACGAAACAATACCAACAACAAATTAAACAAGTTATGCAAACCGGTACACTTCAACTAAACTTAAGAGCTTATTGAAGAACAAAAGCAAATTACTTAATAACATACAATCCATAAAAGAAATTTAATATTCACACCGCAACAACTAATCACACTTAAAAGCCTCCTAAAAAATATAAAAATATTAATAAAGGAAGAAATAAATATACAAATAAACAAATACTGGCACAACAGAATAAAAAACATTACCCCAAAAACCAATAAAAATTTGTTCCTTGAAATTAACAAACTTTTTAGAGAAAGACATTACTCGAGTACAAAACATCTTTACATTGAACAGAACGACTTAAATGTATTGGTAAATAACAATATAGACTAAACAAAACTCAAAAAAACTAATACGAACCAATTTATAGTGAACAATGAAGATGACATTTGCAAAGTATTTGGCGCATACCTAGAAAAAACCCATAATATCACCTTACCAAATAACAACAATTTTCATAAAAAAGTACGAGACAAAATACAACATTTCAGGCAGCTAGATAAGGAACACAAACGAAGTAATAGATCGCTATTTACATTTGACAACACAAACACTTCCTCCAACACATTAAATAATAACAACTTCCTAACAGACTTTAATAAACTATATTTCAAATTTAAAAACTTAAAAAACAAAACATCATCTGGCATAGAAAGCAAACCTAATGTGGTTTTAAAAAACTTATCGGTAAAAGTCATAGAAAAATATGTTATTTTATTTAACAATGCATTAAACTACTGCTATTTTCCTAAAATAGCAAAAGTAATTATGATAAAAAACACCGGGTAAAGACCCTACAAATCCAAATAATTACAGACCAATAAGCCTTTTGCCAAACATCAGCAAGGTTTTTGAATCTATAATTAATGATAAAATAACAAAAATAGTAAGTAAAAATCATTTACTACCTTAAAACCAATTTGGTTTTAGGTACAAGCATAGCACTATACATGCTATAAATAAATTAACATCCGATATTTGCTGGTACATTCATAAAAACGAAGGTGTAGGCGCTTGCCTTATAGATTTAGAAAAAGCGTTTAATAGTGTTTGGATCGACGATTTAATATATAAATTATTAAAATACAGTTTGTAGCCAATAACTCAAATATTGAAAAGGAATTTGGGATTAATAATGGCTTACAACAAGGCACTGTTAATTCGCCGATTTTCTTTTCAATTTATTTAACAGATATATTAGAACTACTTAAAAACCTAAAGGGTTCTAATTATTCTTTAGCTTTTGCTGATGATTTGAACATCTATGCGGCTCGTAATAATGTCGCAAAAATAACAACAAATGTTCAGAAACAGTTTAATCTTACCGTTGATTATTGTAAGGTATGGTTACTCAAAATGAACATAAATAAATGCGAAGCAATTGTTTTTCGAAACACTGTAGATAAAACAAATAGTAACATTAAAAAGTTTTGGAAAAATTTTCAAATAAAAGCTTCAAACTCCATCATAATTGCCAGTAAAAAATCTGTCAAATACTTAGGTGTTGTTTTGAATCAACATTTAAATTACATTGATCGTATTGAAAAAAAATTGGAAAAGGGGACAAAAGCATTTATGGCGTCCCAAAAACTTTTCTATAATAAAATTATCAATGAAAGAGTAAAGATTTTAGCTTATCAAACTCTTTTTAGACCTGTAATATCTGGTCCCATTTGGTTCAACATAAGTGCAAGTCTAATGGAGAAATTAAGAAAATTTGAACGAAATTGCAAGAGCCTGCGTAAATCTACATAGAAAACCTGAAACGGATTACAAGTATTTTTATTCCAATAAATGCTTGTATCGAAAAGCTAATATCGTAAGACTCGACAATTTTTTAATAAAATTAATTCGTACTCATTTGGACAGATCTATAAAAACAATGGAAAATGGCTTAATATCTCATATATATTACCATAATGAAGAATATATTAAAAATAGCTTAATAACGGGATACAGCACCCGAAGATTTTATTTACCTTGATTCGGAGGGTTATATTCAAAACCACGAACATGTCCCCCTATTATATCACTATAATAGACGGGCCACATGTAAGTGCATAGAGTATAACCACAGACAAAATAACATACAGATGTCTTATCCCCATAGAAAAAAGTCATATATGAAAGTGAAAATGCAAAAGCTATGATTTTTTTTTTGTTTTTCTTATAGTTACAAAAGCTATCATAAAAATAAAAAATAAGGAATATACTTCAGTCACAGACAAAATAACATATACATATATACTTATACATATGTATACATACATCTTAACATATATATTGAATCAAGCAATTTTTTAATACAATTTTTTAAGAATAAAACACAGAATGCTTACATATTATACCATCTATATTTTAATTCCAATCTAGATTATATAAAAAAGTGAACAAAATCAATTTTTAATAAATTTATAATAATATTCTTAGTATTATAACACATACAAATATGCAAATTACTTACAGCAATTTGTTACACTTTTTCTAAGTTGTAACAAATCTTCATCTGTGAAAATTATGAATGTTGTAAAAGTAATTTCAGTTATTACAAAAAAAAAAAAAATATTTATATACATAGGTAGTAAATGATTTTCAATTGATTTTCAAAAACAAGTGAACAATTTAACTTAGAAAAACTGATAAAATTCCATTATTTTATATAGTTAGGTAAAAATAATAATAAAAAATGATTAAAAGATTTTCTTTAATTCCTGATATCCATCCCATACAGCAAATTTTTTGAATTCCCAAAAAGAGGTACTGAAAACTATTATAAATAGGTAGGAACCACGAACATTCCAGTGATATAATAGAATCTAAAAAACGGCCATATTTGTTCTAAACATTTTGAACCAAATTTAATTGGGAAAAGATTTTTGAAAAAAAATGCTAGTCCTACTTTATTTTTAAATGCTAATACAGAATCTAATGAAGACAAAGAAAATATTGACGAGAGAATCTATTTTAATCGAAACAATGCCACTAAGACATACGAAAAACGGTTTCGAACTGAAATATGTTCTGATATAAGCATCTGTGCCATAGACGAGCTGAATGCAGTAGTAAAGTGTATTCCATGTCAAAATATTAATGATGAATCGGTCAAAGTTAATAATTTTTGTTTTGGGTGTTACAAAAAAAATAATTTTCTACCAAACAAAAATTAATTTACTCAAAAAAAAATTAAATAATTCAAGAAAAACATTAAAAAAAAAATGCTAGAATAAAACTAAATTACTTATTTTATAAACGAAAATTCAAAGACAAATGCACTTTAAACCAATCAATAGACTTGTTAAAGGATATTGGTCAAAATTGCAAAATTTATTCAAAATTAATTTTAAGGAAAAGTACTAATTTATTTTCAGAAGATGAGAAGTGGATATCTCAATGCATTTTTTTTCGATCTTCTGCAGCTTACAATTTTTTAAAAAATGTTTTAGGCTTTCATTTATCTCATCCTTCATAGATGGGTTAAGAGCAAAAGCCATTCATCTGAAATTGACGGTACTGTTATTGGGGAAATAAAACAATCTGTCAAGAATTTAAACGACCTAGAAAAAAATGTTATAATTATATTTGATGAAATGAACATACAAAGTAACTTAACATACAATAAATTTAAGGATATAATAAGCGGTTTTGTGGATTACTGTGATCAAGAAAGAACAAATATTTGCGCAAAGCCTATTTGGGTTTTTATGATAAGAAGTATTTGCGGCACTTTCAAACAATCTTTATATTACTGTTGCCTGTATATTGGTAACCTGCATTAATCTTACAAAATGAAGTTAACAAATGTTTACATATATGCTTCGAAATAGGTTTGGCTGTTAGAGGTATTTGTTGCGACCAAGGTCCAACAAATCGTAAACTTTTTAATATCTTAAACATTTCTAAACCCAATCCATTTTTTACATATAGAAACAATAATATATTTGCCTTGTATGATATTCCTCCACATTTATTCAAAAGTATTAGAAACAATTTGATAAATAGTAATTTGCAAACCACAGATGGAATTGTTAGTTGGGAAATAATTGAATATATTTACAATTTGCAAAAAAATAACACAACTAAAATATGTCCAAAAATTACATTTAACCATGTATACCCAAATAATTTATATTGAGTAGAAGTGTTGCTGTGGGTATTGAAGTAATTGGAAAATTAAACAGATTTCCTGATCATCTTAAGCAGTATGTTAATCCAAATCCAACATCAGAATTTTACAAAAAAATGGATAAATTATTTGATATTTTAAATGGGAAACCTACCTTAAAAAGAGACGATAAAAATATAGAATTTCTGGTACAAATGCAAAAATATTTACTAAATATAAATCCCGTAAAGAATTCTAACAAATCGTTTTGTTTTAAAGGCCTGGCCAATACAACAGAAAGTGTGATACAAATAAAGAACGATTTATTTAATGAATTTTTCACTATGATTTTTTTTTTATGTAAACAAGTGCAATCAAGACCCATTAGAAAATTTTTTCGACAAAATAAGGGCTCGAAATGTCAAAAAGGCTAATCCAACAGTTGAAGAATTCGGTGCTATATTTGCCAAACTTCTATCAATTAAATTCATATTCCAGTCAAAATTTTCAAATTGTGTAGAAAATGGTGACGAATTTCTTGAAGTTGATTGGAAAGCTGTTTTCGATTTACCACTAAATGAAAATATGATGCCATTAACTGAAGATATAGCACCTGCTTCTGATCTTGACCAAACTTCTACAGCAATTTTCTGATGCAAGTTATGATTTTTATGACAAAGATACAATATTAGTTAAAGTACCCTCCCCAACTGATATTACAACGAGATATTTCGCTGGTTATTGTTTCTTTAAGACAATGAAGAAAATTAATAAGATCTGCAATTTATGAAATGTGCAAAACTGCTATACCTAATTTCAATATGACGAAATTTTGATTAAATTAAAAGAATATGGAACTAGTAACGGAGAGCAACATTTAATGTGGCCACAATTTTTAAAAATATGTAGTTTCCAAATTAGTGTTTTTACGGAATTTTTAAAAAAAACTACATTTAGTAGAAATATTAGGCAAACTATTGTAGAACAATGTGTAGAAATTACCAATAAACATTTTGAAGATTGGTTCTGTGCTTATAACGAATGTAATGAGCACAGAAAGAACTGTTTAGAATTTCTAATAACTGTTTTTCTTTGGAAAAATTGTAAGTGGCAAATAGATAAAAATTTGAATGTTCATTAAAAAAACAAAAGTTGAAAAATTTAATGAACATTTAATTCTTACAATTTGTTGCCATTAATTTTTAATATTTCAACAATTAAAAATATGAAAAATCTTAAATAGCATCAACAAATTAAAAGGTATATATTATTTTTACATATGTATGTAAATATATTTACAATATTAATTAAGTTTAATTTAAAAAAAAAGAAAATTAAAATATAGAAAAGGAGAATAAAATTAAAAATCAAAGTAATGCATTTCAATTTTTTAGCATCATTCAGAATTTTATTTTTAGGAAATGTACTACGTGCCCCCTTTTTTATACCCTACACATTAAGTATAGGGTATATTAACTTTGGTATGGTGTTTGTAACCACCAAAAGGAAGCGAGTTAGGTATAGACATGTATATATATTCTGAATCTGGATCACCTCAGGAGTCGATTTAGCGATGTCCGTCCGTCCGTCCGTCCGTTTACACGATAACTCAAAAACTAATAAAGCTATCTTGATGAAATTTATATAGTAGGTTACTAATTACGAAAGAAAGGCTAAGTTCGAATCTCGACAAAATCCGTTCATGGGTTCGGATTCTGGAAGCTTCCGAATGATTCCGGAGCAAACAAGATTTTCTCCAAAACCAACAAAGATAGAACCTTTAACTTTTGTACAATGATGTTCCTTCCCGTTCCATTTATGTCTCTGAAATTTAAGAGGATTTGGTCCATGGGTTTGGGTTTTGGAAGCTTCCGAACGAGCACCAGAGCAAATGAGATTATCTCCAAAACCAACAAAGATAGAACCTTTAAATTTTGTACAATGATGTTCCTTCCCGTTCGATTTATGTCTCTGAAATTTAAGAGGATTTGGTCCATGGGTTTGGATTTGGAAGTTTCCGAACGAGCACCAGAGCAAATGAGATTATCTCCAAAACCAACAAATATATAACCTTTAAATTTTGTACAATGATGTTCCTTCCCGTTCGATTTATGTCTCTGAAATTTAAGAGGATTTGGTCCATGGGTGTGGATTTGGAAGCTTCCCAATGAGCACCAGAGCAAATGAGATTATCTCCAAACCCAACAAAGATATAACCTTTAAATTTTTTATAATGATGTTCCTTCCAGTTTGATTTATGTCTCTAAAATTTAAGAGGATGTGGTCCATGGGTTTGGATTTTGGAAGCTTCCGAACGAGCCCCAGAGCAAATGAGATTATCTCCAAAAACAACAAAGATATAACCTTTAAATTTGGCCGAATGGTGTTTTTTCATGTTTGATTTAGGTCTCTGAAATTTGAGAGGATTTGGCCATGGGTTTAAATTTGAACGAATTTGAACCGTGGATTCGGATTTTGGAAACTTCCGGACGAGCACAAGAGCAACGAGCATATCTCCAAAACCAACAAAAATAGAACCTTTAAATTTAATATGGTGTTCTGGCAAGTTTTCTTTATGTTCCTGAGATGGATTCGATGAATTGGAGTGGCAATTCGGGTAGCTGACACAAACCTCCCAAGGACTACCAAACTTCGAAAATAATTAAGATAGAAACTTAAAATTTTATACAAGGGTGTCAAGCATATCCCAAGCGGATGCCTCTTTTACATTCTTGAAATTCGAGTTGAATAAGACAGAAAAGGGAAGAAGTTCAAGCAGCTGCCAAAAACACTTATGGATTTTTAATTTAATTCGAATTATTCAGGTGTAGGGTATTAATAAGTCGGTTGCATCGACTTACTGTTACATTTACTTGTTTCCATCTAAAAATAACTAAAAATAACTAAAATAACTTCATAAGTATAATTTCATTACATTTCGATAGAAAAAAATTGAAAAATAAAAATTCTTGCCCAAACTCATTCATTTTGATTATATGTGTGGTATGAATGTATAACAGAAGAATATTATTAAAAGAAAAAATGGTTTTGTACTTATTTTGTTTTTATATTTCATATGTTATGTAGATAGATCATAGATCATATAATATTTAGCTAAGTATGTGTTTAAATTTTTACGCTTTAAATTTTAAAACAACAACAAATTTGAACAATTTTAAAAATATGTGAGTAAGTTTTGTATGTGTATACCAATGCAGTATACTATAGGCCACAGTACTGAAATTCTTTCCCGACATTTTCCCGGTTTGTATTTCGTTACCTATTCGTTTACAATAATCTCATATTTCCATAAATTTATAATCTTTTACACATTTTCTTGAAATAATTACAACAACACTTTACATTGTTTAGACTGTTTAGAGCTTTTATAGAAAAAAAAGATGCTATTAATCAAATGTGAAAGAAAAGAAACAAAGATCAATACACATTTTGCACATTTTAAAAAGAAAAACTTTCTTTAATTCTTATTTTAGTATGATGTTGAATGTATTTTGAATTAGTTGAATGGTGTAAGCGCTTGAAATGGTGGAGGGTGTAAGCGCTTTAAAAAAATTTTATAGGGTACAAATGTGGTAATTTGCATGAACATTTTTATTTTAAATTTCGTTTTAATTTTTTTAAATTTTATTTTGAATTAAAAAATTTTAAATATAGGTAGTTGACAAATTAGAGGGTTGTACTACAACTCAAGTAGAAACAGGCAAATCATTATTTCGATTTCCAAAGAGCAAAAAGTTAGCACACATTTGGGTGAATGCAATACCTAATTTAAAGAAATACAACAAACTTTCATCAGCCGTATGTAGTGATCATTTTTTAAGTACTGACATAAAATTTAATATAAAACGGAAAATACTATATGAAAATGCTGTTACTTCATTAGACTTAAGAATTAAAAACAGTAAAAAAATTATTATAGAACAACATATTATTAATAATTTCATTGGATTTAAAGAAAACATAAATTTAAAATTAAATTTAAAAATTTTTGACTTAAAAATTTTAGAAGAAGAGGTAATCTTATATAAGATAGTTAAAACCGAATTTGGTTACATATCAATTGACACTAGCATATCAATAAATAAAGACTTAACCTTTCAAATATTTCATAATAGCATTCTTCAAAAATATAGTGACCTAAAAGATATTTTATGTCAAAATTCTAAAATTTCGCGTTGGTATGAGGTACAAAAGATTACAGATAAATATTCAAATAGTGACTCAAATTTCGACATAAATTCGATTTTAAATCTGGCTACAAAAAATATAAATACAGCATTACAAATAATTAGTAAAAATGATATCCAATACAAATATTAATGCTTTTTTAATTGAAGTTGTTTATTTTTTTTTTATGTTAATTTTAATTTTGTTGTTTGAATTTTCTTGAATTTTGTTTTCGTTATTTTTTTATTGTTTACAATATTTTAATTTATCATTTACAATATTTTGAATTTTGAAAAAATTAATAAAATTTATCATAATAATTTAATTTCATTTATTCACATTTCAAGTTAGAATTATACAAAGCTTTTGAAAGCTTTGAAAGCTCGTCCAATCTTTGTAACTATTACCCTATGCGAAAGGAAGATAAAACAGATAAAAAATAAAATTTCTATAATTCTCATCAGTATACTGTCAAAGTTTATAACGTGTAGGTTGTGTTGGATTTCAAATTCATTTTTTTTTAAATAAATTAAAAATTATGAATGAAAATGTTAATATTTTTTAATGAAATTTCCAGAACAAATAGATAATATTATATATTTTTCTAAATATATTTCATATTTAAGATATTCCTGCACACAAATATGATCTATCGTTTTAAAAAACTCCCATAAGACTTATACACAAATAAGATCCAATTTGAAAGCTGCTCCCTGAGCACTGTGGCCTATAGTATACTGCATTGTGTATACTATAAATACTATGCAATAATTATATAATTGCTATGAAATTAAAATATAAAACTTTTGTAACTGAAGAAGCTTTTTGTTTGTTTTCTTATTTTTCTTTTTGTGAAAGCTTTTGTCTGTTAATACGCTGTCAGTATTAAAATAATTTGTTCGAATATTTTCTTCTACGTAAGACATCTGTATTTTATTTTGTCTGTGGTATAACCCTAATAATATGAAGACAAATTTATTAAAATATTACATGTTTATCCCAGATAGGGATAAAAGCAGTGGCGGAACTAGTGGACGCAGGACCCTACGTTGCGGGGGGCCACCAGCTATAGAGGGCCCAAAATTATTATTAAAAAAATTATTTACAACCATTTTTTATATACATACACTGGATCTTTTTTCCCGCAGTTATAGTTGTCCACAAATATATAAAACTAACATTAAATAGCCCTGCATAAGTTTTAGTGATTTGTAGGTGAAGTGGATATATTTCTAATTCTATTGCAGCTAATCTTGAATATTGATGTGTAATTTCTAGTTTAAGCCATAGTTTTTGTGATTTTTCTATTACATATTCTGTTTTTGAATTATTGACTGCACATCCAATTTTGATAAATTTAGGGAAAACTTTTTTAATCTTACACTCTTTTAAAAAAAGCTATATATTCTTTAATTAGACTTATTTTGATTTGCAATCGAGCAAAACAGATTAAACTTGGATTGTTCAAGGAGGAAAGATTTTAATATTTGAGGTCCTAAGTTTTAGTTTCGTTCTTGTATTATTTTCATTTTGATTGCAATATGATATATGAAATAAATATCTAACTAGTTTTTGTTAAAAAAAAATTATTGGGGGAATATTTTATTTTTGCGCGGGGGGGCCCAAATTTTGAAGTTCCGCACCTGGATAAAAGAATTGTAAAAAGCCACATCTGGTGGTTAAATGAATAAAAATATAAATAAATAATAGATTTAACTTTAGAGTAGGCTTAGTTTAAGTTAGTTAGGTATAGTTAAGATAGGTAAGGATAGGTAGGTAAGGTTAAGTAAAATAGTCTTAAGTTTTTTTTAATAAAATAAAACTAAAAAATTTTTTGGTTTTTTAAATTTTCCCAAAAATATAATAAAATTTCATAAAATAAATTTTGCCATTGACAAATAAAAGATATTACCCAGATTAGTCAAAATAGTAAAAAAAAAAAGATGTATTAAAAAATTTAATTCTATTTTTAAAATTTAGTTAGTAAGAAACGTAATTATTAATAATTAGTTTTGTAAGGCTTTTTTCACTGATTGTAAATTAAAATGAAAGAAAATAAAAATAAATGAGTTAAAAAAACAAAAAAGCACTTATTAAAAAGGTCTAAACGAAAAAAAGGTTATAAACACTGTGTCCGTAAAGTAATCAAAACATTTTGTGAAATTGCTTTAAATATTTAAAAAGATAATTGTAATCTAAGTAAAAAATCAACAACCCAATTACGAAAGTATAAAAAGGAATTGAGCTCCCTCATTTGCCGCCAAAAATCTATAAATAGTAAAAGAAAAATCATTATTCAACGTGGTGGATTTTTACCTACCCTTCTTGGTGCAGTACTGTCAGGGATAATCGGAAATTTTTTAAAATAAATAATACAAATTATTAAAAATTACAGAAACAAAAGGTACTCAAACTCGTGTAAAACTACTATATATTGATGCTGAAGCTCAAGCAAACATACCTGAATATAACGATGCTTCAATACAATTTGTTCCCGGAGAAGTATAAGAAAAAGAAGCTGACGAAGTATTCGACGATGAAATGGAAGAAATTTTTACAAAAGCATTGTCAGCTGCTTCAGCTAGAGAACGTCTCAGAAAAAGAAAATCTATTAGAAATAAAAATGTACAAATTTTTGACTGATGACAAACTGATGCAGGAGATATAATAACAGATCCTTTAGATAGCCCCAGCCCACCAACGAAGAAAGAAAAAAATATCAATAACAAAGAGTTAAGCAATACATCAAGACGTGTTTTTTTTCCTTTATTTCATTTATTCAATTTAATATTTAAAAATAATTAACTTATATCTAAATTTTACGTTAATTAGATTTAATATACAAAAATAATTAACTTATATTTAAATTTTACGTTCATTAGAAAAAGATAAAAGATAAGCAAATATAAAAAAAAATTTTTAAATTAGATATATAGTTACATTATTATATATATATATTTATTTAATTAGATTTGTTCAGACCTTAGCCTACGCTGTGTGGTCGTATATTTTAATATTATTGTTAAGCAGTTTTAAGTGTTTAATTTAACAAAATAGGTATTATAATTAATATGTAGAAATAATTTAAAAATTTAAAAAAGTATGTAAAGTAAATAATACAAACAATATACTATGATTATTAATAATAAATCAGCACTCCACCATTTTGTTAGTTAATTGAGGGGTAAAAGTAAGTTTTTTATTCTTTTTTTAAATAAACTATATGGATGTATATTTTTCAAATCATCAGTTAAACTGTAGAAAGCACTTAAACTAGTATATACACAGTTTATTTTTTGTTTGTCTGTTTTAAACAACGAGAGATAGAAATTTGCCTTATTTCTAGTATTGTAGTTATGTATATCGATGTTCCGATTAATTTTAAAATTATGTTTGATTAATTGTTAATTATTTTACAGGCTAGAAAGTAAAATTCTCTTTTACACATAGTTTCAAGACTTAATTATTGTATTGTATAATATATTAAATAGGAAGGATGTCTAATAGGATAAAAAATGTATTATTTTTATTGCCCTTTTATGTATGACTTCAAGTCTTTTTATATACGTTTGTGACGCATTGCTCCAAAGTGGGTTTCAATATTTTTTTTTTGTTTTCCTGTTACTCTACTAGGGAGCATAGGGCTTCCACTTGAAGTCTCCAATCTTCCCTGCTTAACGCTTTTTCTTCAATCATGTTCCAGGACAAATTGCATCTGCTTATTTTACTTAGGACAGTGCGCTTCCACGTCATTCTGGGTCTACCTCTAGCTCTAGAACCTCCTTGTGGATTCCAACATAGCGAAACTCTGTTTATGTCATTTTCATTTTTCCTCAATGTGTGCCCGATCCATTTCCACCTTCTCCTGGTTATTTGTTTTACTAGGGGTTCCTCATTTGTTAAGTTCCATAGATCTTTATTGCTGATTCTGTTCGGCCAGAAAATTCTGCATATGATTCTTAGGTGCTTGTTTATGAAGACTTGCAGCTTATTCTTGATGGTGTTCGTTAGCAGCCATGACTCACTACCATATGTTAGAGTGGTTTTAACACAGGAGTTGAATATGCTAATTTTTGTTCTTCTAGATATTTGGTTGCTGTTCCATATAGGCCGAAGTCTGCCGAATGCTGATCTAGCCTTGCTGATTCTATTTTGTACATCTTCCCTAGTACCACCTGTAGGAGTTATTATGCTACCGAGGTAACAGAATTAGTCTACGCTATCTATGTGTTGGCCTTCTAGTATGATAGGGGTGTTGCTTGGGCAGTGAACAAACATTGCCTTAGTTTTGTTAATGTTTATTTCGAGCCCTCTTTTTCGTGCCGCCTGCTGTAGAAGGTTCAGTTTCGACTGTGTTTCAGCTTGGCTGTGCGACAAGAGGCACATGTCGTCAGCGTAGTCGAGATCAGAGAGATTCCTATCATCAGACCAATTGACGCCATCCCAGGTGTTACTGATTTCTCTCATTATGTCATCCAAGACTATTGTGAATAACAGTGGCGATAGAGGGCATCCTTGTTTGACTCCTGCATTCGTTGTGAATGGATCGCTGATATTTCCACTATGTGATACCGAGAGTTCGGCGTTATCATAGAGAGCACGAATTATACTCACTATTTTCCTTGCTATATTCCTGTTCACAAGGGCTTTCCATATGGCTTCTCTTTGTATAGAGTCGAATGTCTTCTTAAAGCCAACGAAGACCAGACACAGCGGTGATCGCCATTCGTGTGATTGCTCCACTATTATTCTTAGTGTGTTGGCTTGATCGAGACAGCTTCTACCCGGCCTGAAGCCAGCTTGTTCGTTTCTTAGCGTGTATTGCACCTCTTCTTGGAGTCTATTCTGAATAATGTTTGTGATGATTTTATATATCGTATTCAGTAATGTAATACCCCTCCAGTTGTTGCAATCAGAAAGATCACCTTTCTTTGGAATTTTGATAATAATTCCTTTTTTCCATGATGATGGTATTGTTTCTGATGCTCAAGCGCTTGTTATATGCGGGTGGATGAGTTCTGCTGATGATTGTGGATCTGATTTTAGTATCTCACTTGGTAGACCATCGTCTCCTGCTGCCTTATTACTTTTCAATCTTAAGATGGCGTCTTTAATATCACGGATTGAAGGTGCTGAGCTGAGAATAGCGATGTTTTCTTCACTGAGGTCATTGGTGGTTATTTCCGAGTGAGGGTTGTGTGTCGGCTGAATGTTGCTTATTTCCTCAAAGTGCTCTTTCCAACGCTGGGTTTGTTCTTGAACGTTGGTTAGAGCGTTGCCGTTTCGATCTTTTATAGGGCGGTTAACTCTGTGAGATCGGTTTGTAAGGCTATTTACGATATTGTGTACTGATCTTATATCATTCTTGCCAGCTGCTGTTTCTGCTTCTCTAGCCATTTTCTCAATGTGTTTTCTCTTATCAGCCCTGGCTCCTTTCTTAACTAGTTTGCTCTGGGTCTGATACTGCCGCCTTAGCGAGATAGAGTTATCAGTATTCATTTGGTTCTTTAGTTGTTGCCTATGTTTGATCATGTTCCATGTATGGTCAGAGATCCATGGTTTTCTATTATTCTGACGTATGCCTAGGACGTTTACTGATTTTTGTCGTATGGCTTCAGCTTTTTCCTCCCATGACTGCTGCATGTTCTCTGATACAGTTTGCTGGATAGCCGTTATGATATTTGATTTAACTGTTGGGTTTCCGAGCTGGTCTAATGGTCTAATGCTGGTTCAATTTGGCTTTGAGCTTCTGCGCGTTGGTAGTACTACGCCTTAACCGAATCCTTAGGTCAGCTGTTATAAGTTCATGGTCGCTCTGTATATCAGCACGTCTTCTATTCCTTACATCTTGCAATGAGTTTCTCCATTTCCTACTCACGCATATATGGTCAATTTGGTTTTTTGTTCTACCACCAGGTGAGACCCATGTGTATTTGTGTATATCTTTGTGGGGGAACAGTGTGCCTCCTATGACCAACTGATTGGTTTGGCATAATTCTACCAGTCTATCGCCATTGTTGTTACGTATTCCCAGACCATGTTTCCCTATTGTGTTTTCTAGGTTGATGTTGTTGCTTCCAATTTGCGCATTAAAATCACCCATCAGGATTACCAAATCGCCTCCGCTGATATCATTTAAAACACCGCTTAATTGGCTATAGTAATCGTCTTTTTCGTCATCTTCTGCGCTTTCAGTTGGTGAGTACAATTGAATGACCGAAACATGCCTGATTCTGCCGCGAAACCGAGCCGTAATAATCTGATACGGCTTTCCATGAGATTAGTGTATTAACTATGGTTTTCTCAATTAGTATTCCAACACCACTTTCTCCTCTGGATTCTTTGTCGGTGTACAGAAGAATGTTGCTGTTTGTCGATTTCATTTCACGACTTCCATTCCATCTTAGCTTACTTATGCCTAATATGACTATCTTATATGCAGCCGCTTGTTGCTCTAATTGCGCAAGCCTGGATGCTTCTTTAAGTGTCCTAACATTCCATTGTCCTACTGGTGTCCTTATATTCGTGCCAAAGGTCATTGCCGTATTTCCAAATCTATTATATCCGAGGCTTCTTGCTTCCGTTTTCCGAGGCTTTCTTGAATCCTTTTCAATTTAAGCTGAATAGGGGATTGGCCTATTGCAACCGATCCTAGTGTTTGCTGGGAATATAAGTTATTTGTGGGCTATATTGAGTTATTGAATTATCAATTATTGACAACTTATTATATCTGTGAGTTATATTTTATAAAGTGAAAGTAGTTATGTATATTGGCTATTCTGATATGAGGGTTATTTTGAGATTATTGTATCTGTGAGTTATAGATATGAATTGAAAATTCGTTATAATATATATATGAAAATTACTTGATATGAAAATTATGCTAATATTAATTGCTATATGAAGGTATCCCCCATCGGGAATCGAACCCGAGAAAGCCGTACTGGTATGATTGCAATACTTGCGCTCCTACCAGCTAGGCCAGGGAGGGGATTCAATATATTAACGAATAATATATTAATTATTATTCAATACTCCTTTTTTATATATATTCTACATTACTACAGGTGTTATTACAGCGTGTCTGTTGTTTTCTGTTGTGTAAATACGACTTAAAAAGATTTAATTGAATTTCGCTAAGTTGCAATTGGGACAACTTAAAAAGAAGAATATGATCAACACAATCAAAGGCAAGTCTATGAATAAGGAAGGAGTATATTTTTTATTAATCATGCTCTTTGATATGAAATCCGTTAGGGCTAAACAAGCAGCCGTCGTGTTGGAGTTTTCTTCAAACCCATAATGTTCTTTATGTAATATACCATTTGAGTTCAAGAAATACGTGAGCCTTTTTTTAATAAGTTTTTCAAATATTTTTGAAATTGAATTCAGAACTGAAATTGGGCGATAATTGGATGGATGTGTTTTATCACCGGCTTTATGTATACTTGGTTTAAGTATGCAGAAAAATAGTAGGAAAAAAAATGCTTTTTCATACAATGTAAACAGAAAAAAAAATGTACCTATACGTTTCTTTAAAATTAAAAAAAAGTGCAAACTGGTTTTTTAAATCTTAGATAAAGAATCAACAAAATTAATGCAATTTTGAGATGCATTTTATTTCTTTTTTTCTTGTCTTTTCTTTTTTTTATGAAGTATTTAAAGAAGAGGAAATAAAAACCATTAATTAATTGTGAGTATCACCGTATAAGATTTTATTGTTATGTAAGAATGTTGACAAAAATATGAATAAAAAGAAAACAAACAGGAAGTCAAAAATAAACATGTGGTTTAAGTAATAGGCGTGAATGGAAATAGTAAGAAAAAAAGCGTTTTTGTAAAATGTAAAGAGAAAAATTTAAAGAAATTAAGTGTACCTATGCGAATTTTTAAAATTAAAAGAAAAAAGTGCAAAGCTGGTTTTTAAATCTGAATCAACCTTGACCAAATTGATATTTTGAGATGCATTTTTTTTTTCTTTTTTTCTTGTTTTTTGTTTTTTTTATGAAGTATTTAAAGAAGAGGAAATAAAAACCATTAATTAATTGCGAGTATCACAGTATAAGATTTTATTGTTATGTAAGAATATTGACAAAAATATGAATAAAAAGAAAACAAACAGGAAATCAAAAATATCTAACATGTGGTTTAAGTAATTGGCGTGAATGGAAATAGTAAGAAAAAATGCGTTTTTCTAAAATGTAAAGAGAAAAATTTAAACAAATTAAGTGTACCTATGCAAATTTTTAAAATTAAAAGAAAAAACTGCAAAGCTGGTTTTTAAATCTGAATTTTTTTCTTTTCTTTTTTGTTCTGATGAAATATTTAAAGAAGAGGAAAGAAAAAATGATTAGTATTTTTAAGATTTTATTGATATGTAAGAATGTAGAACAAAAAAGATGTATTCTTAAGTTGTGTTAAAAAAAAATAAAACAAATTTATTTATATGTTTGAAATATTTTTTTCTTATTATGTATAAGCATTGATTAAGGATTATATAGTATAAGTAATTCTAAAATGTAAAAAAATTGTTAATAGAGAAAAATTCGAAGATTAGAAAACGTTCGCAGTCGGTTCTTTCAAAATATTATATCAATTAAATCAGTGAATGTAAAAAGATTCAACATTTTTGGAAAAAAATTGTAGTTGGCAATAAATTCAGTACCAGACAACAAAGATCCTATAGATTGGATTAAAACTGGTATTGAAGAATTATTTAACAATTTACTTGAAAATGTTGATCCTAGTGATAAAATTAGAGTTACTTTTGGATGCCAAAGTTTTCATCGACGTGGTCCAGCCTGGATCAATTTTAAAGATGCAAAAGATCTTGACATTTCGGAAATTTGGGACGTCATTTCAAAAATTTTTCAAAGTAACTCCGAAGGATTATCTACAGATACATTCTGTATAAATGTAACGTATGAACGTCTTCCAGCAGGAAGAGGTAGAGGAAAAAGATACAACAATTTTGAAGAGGAATGTAATAAAAGAAGAGGCATAATTACAATTAAAAACAATGATAATTTATGCTTACCACGTGCTTTAGATGTTGCTATCTCTTTCATAGAAAAAGAAATTGACTACTGTAAAATTCGAAAAGATATAGGTCAACTTCAATTGAAAGGGGCGTTACAACTAATAAGAAATTCAAATGTATGTATTCCAGCAAAAGGAGCAAGTATCAATGAGATCAAAATTTCAACTTTACCTCTCAAAATATCAAATTGTAGTTTTTGATTTCAGAGGAAAAGGAAAAACGATTATTTTTCAAGGTGAAAAGCCAAGGAAAAAAGATTAAATTTGACATACAATGAAGGTCACTTCAATGTAATTACATCACTAACAGCAGCATTTAGTTGTGATTACTTTTGCCAAACATGCAATGTTCCATATAACAATAGATTGGCTCACCGATGTGCACAGTCATGTTTCTTCTGTAAATCATCTCCGGCGTGTGACGTAAATTTTCCAAACATGAAATGTGATGTATGTAATCGAATTTTTAAAGGTCAAACTTGTTTTGATAATCATAAAGCAACATCATCTACAAATAAAAAATCTATTTGTACTCTTATAAATTCCTGTAAAAAATGCTTTAATGTATACAGAGCTGATGTAAATCATATATGCTATGGACATTTGTGTAAAAATTGTAATACAACGGTAGCTTCAGATCACCAATGCTTTGTTACACCATGTAAAGAATTAGCTGAACTAAAGAATATATTATATATTTTCTACGATCTCGAAACAACTCAAGATGATATTATAGGGGAGAAACTTCATGAAGGTGTTGCAATAGGAGATATAATTGAACATCAGCCTGATTTATGTATTTTTGAAAAACGTTGCACCCATTGTATATTATCTATTGTTGAAAGATGCAATTTTTGCGGACTTCGTCAACATGTGTTAAAACAGAATTCAATACAAATATTTTTAGAATATATACTCAACCAAAGAAAAATATTTGATAAAGTTATAGTTATTGCACATAATGGGCAAGCATTTGATAATCAGTTTTTATTAAACTATATCTTAGAGAAAACAATCATAAAACCAAAATTAATTATGAGAGGAACAAAGATAATTTTAATGCTTCTAGATAACGTGAAATTTATTGATTCATTAAACTATTTTCCAATGCCGTTGTCTTAGTTTACCGTTTGATTTAGACATAAATTTGAAAAAAGGATATTTTCCTCATATGTTTAATCGTAAAAACAATATAAATTATAATGGAAAGCTGCCCGATCGTAAATATTACTGTTATAATTCAATGGGTGCGTTGGAAAGAAAAATATTTCTTGAATGGTATAAAGAAAATAAAAACAAGTCCTTTAACCTTCAAAATGAACTTGTAGAATATTGTTAAAAATTTTAACAGCAGCCTGTATTAAATTCAGAAATTTATTTTTAAAAGAATGTAAGGTTGAGCCATTTTTAGAAGCCACTACAATTGCTTCAGCGTGTAATTTGGTTTTTAGAAGGAATTTTTTAAACCCTTATACAATTGGACTTATACCTAAATAAGGTTATCGCTTATCAGAAAATCAATCAATTATTGCCATAAAATGGTTAATGTGGGAAGAAAAACAAAGAAAAATAAGTATTCAGCATAGTGGTAATGGAAAAGAAAAAGTTATTTTTGGTCTCCGTGTTGACGGATATTGTGCAGACACAAAACAAATATATGAGTTTTATGGTTGTTATTACCATGGTCATCCAAAATGTTGCAAAAATAACAATGATAAAAAATATGAAACACGTTATGAGACTACACTATCCAAAGTCAATAAATTACGATCTTTAGGTTATCAAGTAATTGAAAAGTGGGAGTGTGAATTTCAAAAAGAAATGAGATCAAAAGAATATATAGTATTTTTCTCAAAATTGGAGACCCAAAGTTTGATACCACTAAAACCACGTGATGCGTTTTATGGCGGTAGAACAGGAAACACAAGAACATATTATAAATGTGCACCTGGTGAGAAAATAATGTACATAGATACATGTTTACTATATCCTTGGGTGTGTGAATACGGAAAATTTCCAGTGGGGCATCCAAAAGTCCATGTTGGACAAATTGAGTGCAACTAATTAAATTTAAATAATACTGAAGGATTAATAAAAGCATTGATACTTCCTCCAGAAAAACTCTACCACCCGGTTTTGCCTATAAATCAAAATAATAAGCTAATGTTTTCCTGTTGTCGAACATGTAGCATGGAAATTAAAATGATGACTGCTCTCATGACGATCGCAGTAGGTCAATTTTAGAAACATGGGTAAGTAAGAGAAGCTGTTAAACAGGGATACAAAATTGTGCAAATATACGAAGTATGGGAGTATACTGTTAAACAATTTAATCCCCTTACATCACAAAAGGGGATTTTTACTGAAATGATGAACAAGTTCCTTAAATTTAAACAAGAAGCTTCAGGCTGGCCTAGCTTTTGTAGAACACCAAAGGAAAAGTGTAAATATTTAGAAAAATTTTCCAAAGTGGAAGGCATAAATTTACAGTTTAACGAAATAGAAAAAAAATCCTGGATTAAGATCATTAGCTAAATTAATGTTAAACTCTTTCTGGGGTAAATTTGGGCAGAGAGAAAATCAATCAAAAACTGAAATCATAAATGAGCCTTTTGAATTATTTACTCTTCTTACTGATTCTTCCAAGAATGTGAACCAAATAACTCCAATAAATGAAAAAACAGTTTTGGTAAATTGGGAATACAAAGAAGAAACAGCTGAATCATTATTAACAGTTAACGTTTGTATAGCTGCTTACACTACCACACAAGCTCGTTTAAAATTGTATTCTTACCTAAACAATTTAAAAGAACAGTTTTGTATTACGACACTGATTCAATAATATATGTAGCACGTGAAGGAGAATATAACCCTCCAACAGGAGTTTTCATAGCAGATATGACAGATGAGCTGGAAGAATATGGAATTGGAAGTTACATTACAGAATTTGTCAGTGGGGGCGCAAAGAACTATGCATACAAAATTTATAGTACCAAATCCAAATGCGAAAAAACTGTTTGCAAAGTCAAAGGTATTCGTTTAAATTATAACGCTTCACAAGAAATAAATTAGTTAAAAAATTAAACAATCTTCAGGAAATAAATATAACATTTCCTAGTATTCGTCGAACATACGATCACAGAGTCATCACTGTTCCTGAATTAAAGACATATCGAATAAATTCCAAAAAACGAGTTTTTGCAGATGATTATACTTCAGTTCCTTATGGCTTCAAAAAGAAAAAAATTTAATAATTATTGTTAATATATTGTAAAAATTTTGTATTAAACTATTAAATTATAGTATTTTTTTAAAAATACTAGTATTTTATTTCTTTTTAATTTTACAGTTTTTAATTTTCAGAATGTAATCCAAAATTTATATATATATATGTATATATATATATATATATACTGATTTTATTCAAATTCACAGTTGCAGTTTAACTTTTCAATAATAATGTCAAAAGCACAAATAGTCTCTGAAATTCATCGTCCAGTTAGACGTACATTTCGAAGACGAAAAATATCTCAAAGAGGTTGAAATGATACATGGGAAATTGATCTTGTAGATATGTCGGCCTATCAAAAAGTAAATAATGGATACAAGTTCCTCTTAACTGTTATCGATATATTTTCAAAATATGCATATGCGGAAAAAGTTAAATCAAAGGCAGCAGATGACGTAGTAAGAAGTATGGAAAGGATTTTTAAAAGAGAAGTGAAGTCTCCAAAAAATATTCATTCTGATCAGGAAAAAGAATTTTTCAACAAAAAATTCCAAAATTTAATGAAAATCTATAAAATAAATCACTATCATACTTAATCAGAAATGAAGGCTAGTGTTTGTGAAAGATTTAACAGAACATTAAAATCAATTATGTGGAAACAATTTAGTTTACAAGGAAATTTTAAATGGATTGAACTTTTACCAAAACTAATTGAAAAATATAATAACACAAAACATAGTACAATTAAGTTAAAACCAAATCAAGTAACATAACAAAATGAAAAACAAATTCTTCGTTCAATTTACAATTACCCTAAAATATTTAATAAGGGAAAATTTAATGTTGGTGATTTTGTTAGAATTGCAAGATCTAAAGGTACTTTTCAAAAAGGTTATGAACCTAACTATTCAACTGAGGTTTTTAAAATACATTTCAAAAACAAGTCAGATTCGATTACATATAGTTTAAAAGATTATAAAAATAATTTAGTTCGTGGTGGCTTCTATGAACAGGAATTAACTAGTGTCAAAGACCCCAATGCTTATTTAATTGAAAAAATTTTAAAACGAAAAGGTAATAAAGTATATGTGAAATATTTAGGCTTTGATAATAGTCATAATCAATGGATAAGTAAATATGATACTCTTCCATAAAAAAGTATAATAATTGAATTTATGTAAAACATTTTTTTTATTAAATGCAACAATGTTGTAAAAATGCTAATAGAAAAATATTTACTAATGAAAATTAATAATTTAGGAATAGGTAAAAAATAAAAAATAATATTTTTTGATAAAAAGTATAATTAGAATTTATGTAAAAGATTTTTCTTAACTTTAGAGCACTGTTAAAAGCAACAATGTTGCAAAAATGCTAATAGAAAAATATTCCCTAATAAAAATAAATAATTTAGGAATAGGTAAAAAAATAAAAAATAATATTCTTTCATAAAAATTATAATTAGAATTTATATAACAGATTTTTTTTAACACTGAGCCCTGTTAAATGCAACAATGTTACAAAAAATGCTATTTAAAAAATGAAAGTTTCATTATTATCACTTAGAATTTATTACATTAATAAATAATTTACTTTACAACTTTTTGTTTTTAAAAATTTTCTTAAGTCTTTTGATTTTTACACAATTATTTAGAAGAAAACATTAGTATAAATAAAGTAGAATCTTTCTTAAGATATATCAATTCAAAGAAATAGTTCAGCTGGAAAATACCAAATCAGAAATGTATTCGTATGGGATAGGACCAACACAAGAGTTGTCTTCTAATCAAAATAAGCGAAAAAGAGGAAGAAGTCAACAAGAGCAGCCGCTCCATACACAACAACATCATCCTCATCACCAACAGCAACAGCAACAACAACAACAACATCAACATGTTGATCAACAACAACAACAGATTCAACAACAACAACAACTTCAACAACAACAACAACTTCAACAACAACAACAACTTCAACAACTACAACTTCAACAACTACAACTTCAACAACAAGAACAGGAACAGGAAATTATTTGTCTTCAGGAAGAAGAAGAAATACCAACAAAAAGGTCCTTCAAGGAAGCTTTCAATAAAAAAAATATTGAAAGCAAAAAAACTTTTTTTTAAATTAAAGAGATGGAGCAAGATGCTCTGTATCAAATTTTAAACATTAAACAAATTAAGACCATTTATGGTCTTAAGTGGGTTTTTGAGACTCGAAATTTAATAATTTTTATACCACAAAAATATTCAGATATTTTTGATGATGAAAATTTATTATTAGAAATAAAAGAAAAAGAACATTTTTTAACTAAAGATAAAAACCAAAATTTAAATATAATAGACTTATCTGAGTCTTTTGGAAAAATATATGCGAATTACCAATAAATTATGTAATTTGTTTCATAATCATAAGCTAGAACTTAAGTTATAAAACTAATAAAATTAATAAATAAACATAAAATTTAAAAAATAAATTTTTCTTTTTATTTATACAGTTTCTTAATTTTTCAGATTCAGGTTTAAAATAAAAGAGATGGAGCAAGATGCTCTATATCAAATTAAATAAATTTTTCTTTTTATTTATACAGTTTCTTAATTTTTCAGATTCAGGTTTAAAATAATATAAATAAACATAATATTTAAAAAAAAAAAATTTCTTTTTTATTTATTTAGTTTCTTTATTTTTTCAGATTCAAATAAATTTTCTTTTTATTTATTTTTCAGATTCAGGTTTAAAAAAAATTTTCTTTTTTATTTATTTAGTTTCTTTATTTTTTCAGATTCAAATAAATTTTCTTTTTATTTATTTTTTCAGATTCAGGTTTATTAAAATTAAAATTACATGTATTAATGAAAATTAGTTTGAATTCTTTCTTTGACTGTCCTATTCTGCATTACATTAAAAAGTCCTCCATATCTCAACAACTTCGTATAAATATTGGGTTTTAATTTGTTTTTCATTCATTCTTAACAAAACTCGACAGAAAGAATTTAAAAGAAAAAATGGACGCTGATTCAACAACATTTCCATTTACTGAGGGAACTGCAATAATCAGTATACCAAATGAGATTCAGGTTGATGAAATTACATCCACTATAGATGATGAGGAATTAATTGAAACTGAAGAATTCATACCACCGTTTCAAATCTTAGAAGAAAGTGCAGAGGAGCAACAAGTTTGGGAAATAAATAACCAAGAAGGTATTCCAGGAATTTGGGATACCAGTGATGAAGAAAGAGATCCAGATTATTTAGAACAAGTTTGGGAAATAAATAACCAAGAAGATATTCCAGGAATTTGGGATATCAGTGATGAAGAAGGAGATCCGGATTATTTAGAAATTATACCAAATTTATAAATAACAAATCATACCTAATTTATAAATAATGAAATAAATAACAAATTATATTATTGTTTTATTTAATATCTTTTTTTGTAAAAATACAGGTATTTTATAAAAGAGTCGAGAAAAATTACAT
This sequence comes from Poecilobothrus nobilitatus, assembly GCA_947095535.1. Lineage (NCBI taxonomy): Eukaryota > Metazoa > Arthropoda > Insecta > Diptera > Dolichopodidae > Poecilobothrus > Poecilobothrus nobilitatus. The sequence goes on from OX352772.1 coordinate 84,738,490, forward strand.
CGTATATTAAATTTTTGAACCGGAATATAAATCTCTTCTTTCAACTTTGCAACATTCTTTTCTTCACAGGTCCTTATGTATTTTTTAACATATTCCTTTACATTTGACTCTGACGTTTTATTATATGCAATTAATGCATGTAGGAAATCAATCAAACTATAAAACTCGTCAGTTTCCTCTTTGTTAATGCTAAGATTCTGTCCTACTGTAGATTTTAATCCACTTTGTAAACATAATTTTGAATTTTTAATTGACTGCTTGGAAAATTTTTTATGAAATAGGTCATAAAATTTACACCATTCATGATATTTTAAAATAATTGGTTTCATTCCAATCCAATGAAAAACACTTGCAACTTCATCTGTGTCAAATCCGGCAACTATTTTTAATGTGTGACTTCTGTTGAGAAAATATGTATAACTCAGTAACAAATTAATGCTAGGACCTTGCTCTTCCATTATTTTAATTACACTAAAGTTTATTATTAAATGTTATATCTCTTAGGAAGACATGATTGAGAAATATTATAATTTTCAAATATATGGTGAAAAGTATTTATTATATTTTTGTCATTTTCTATATAATTTTCTTTATTAAATTGTTTTAAAAAAGCGTTCATACTATAACCGCAACATCTATACCACGTATAAACACAACAATATTGCAACATCTGAATAGTTAATTTGTAACTGTTTCTTATTAAAAATTATACATTGATTTTTTAAGTAACTTCAAATTTCTAATTTATCTGGTTTTCTACCAAACGAATCAAAATATTCAACACAGCCATTCTTTGGCTTAAAAATAGCTAACCAATGTGCAGATCTTTTGATTTATCAGTGTTTACAATTAAAAAAGTTTGTTTTTCAATTATTCTGGGGAGTTGATCCAGAGCAAAAACTCCTTTAAACAATGTACGTGTGTGTTTGTTACATCTTAATACGTTACTTATCTCTATTCATCAATCAAATTGACTCAAGTCATATACTTTAGTTGTTTCTTTAATATAATTTGATAAAAACTCTTTTTTGATTTTTTTATTTGTTATAATAACATCAAATTTTTCTAGTATTTGACAGAGCTCTATATTTATTTTATCGTTGTACACAGTTCCAAAAGAGTAATTATCAAAATTATCATTTATAAAATCCCTAGTTGGAAATTTATACTTTAGCTTTTTTACAAACTTTTTACAAGGTTCTTTAAAACCAACTATACAAATATCTTTCGTAAACAAGGTATTATTATCATCACTACAAAATTTTACATCCAGAAGTGCACAAGACAGTGACATTTTGTCAAATATTCAAATTTACTTTTATGTATGCTATTTATAAGTTTCAGAATATATTTCGGTTTTTATCATTTTGTAAACTTGCATCAAATTCTCCATAAACAATAGCAGTCAGTGTAGATGTAAGTGGTTTTGATAGCCTTGCCTCAATTCTAACTGTACCTTGATTTAGTAGACCTTGACACACTTCATTTACTGATGCATCTGGAGTTAAATCAAAAGCTAGAATGAAAAATCCATTACTAAACATGGTTTTTGTCATCTGATGACCTTTATCATTATGGTAAATTCCAGTTCCTGAAAAAAGTGTACTGTATGCTCTTGTACAGCAATTATTTTCATCTGAAAAACTGGTTTCAATTGCTGAATTAGGTATTTGAACACCATTTACGTTTAACACAAATTGTGAAATATCAAAATGATTAAATTTTTCTGTCATGCAAAAAATGATTGTGTTTGGTCCAATAAAAACATTATCAAGTGATATTGATGAACTATTCTGTGGAATGGTAAAAGTTTTTACCTCTACCCGTTTGTAATTATATTTGGCATTAGTTTTTTCTAATACAGCATTATGTGCTATTAGCACACTAGGATTAATTGTTACATGTCTCATAAATAAAGTGGCTTCTAAAATTTTCAGTTGAGATTCATCAGTATCATCTGCAAAGAGGTAAAAATCTGGTTTTTCTAATGTTAGGACAACTCGAACATCGACATTGTTTATGAGAAGTGTAGGTTGGTTAAACATATCTAAATGTAGTTTCCCCATAAGTTCCACTACATTGCTATTTTGGTATAATTTTTGACGTTCTTTTGAACCACTATTATCTGTTTTTGCTATATTTGGCTTATCTAGCATCCATCCACCACACTCCAAATGCGTTGTAGCGGCATCCGTACCATAATTTAACAATAATTCAATATAAGCTCTGTAATGATAATTGCCATCTGATGGAGATATATTCTTTCCATTTAGTTGAACATTGCATTGTTTTATTAATGAATGTAACATATTATTAACCACACTTGGTTGTTGTATAGGTGTTCCATCAGTTTTTTTATCTTTATTCCATTAAGTCCCATCTTTTTTTAAAATTTGTACTTTTAATTTTAGATATGTCGAAGACAAGTCTCTATAGGTATCACCGTGCCCTAGTGAAACAAATTCTATGACAGATGGATTATCTAAAGAAGCAATAGGGTTATAGGAAACTTCTTCAGATCGTAAAATACTTGACTGAATAGGCTGTGTTTTAAAAATATCAAGCTCTGATTTCATACATTCAATCATAATTATTCAAAAATATCTTTTTGTTTGTTTTTGTTATTAACTTTGCGTCGCTTCGACGTAAAATAATTTAAATTATTAATGAGAGGTCTTTTTATAGGTTTTCTTCGTTTTCTTTTGCCTTGTCCATACATTTCATTGAGTTTCCGAACTGCACCTCGTCTTACATTTTTCATTATCTCTTTACTTCGATCTTGAACCACTTATTTTACATTTGCACCTGTAGCAATATCAGATAATGCATTAATACCAGAGTTAATAACCTCTTTTTTTAATATATATTAATAACCTTAATAACCTCAGAGTTAATAACCTCTTTTTTTACCAATATTTCACGTCTGGAGCTACGTAAAATATTGGTTTTAAATATCTAAAAAGACCACCGAAAAAGCTCCCTAACCCTCGCTCCCTTGGTAAGGTACAATTGAGTGTAACAAAGGACCAATATCCTCAAGACCTTTTCCTGATTGATCCTAAATAATATTTGTAGTACGCTCTCTCCATAATGAATAAAATAAAATAATATATAGTTTTGTAAAATCGCTTTTATTTATACTTTTTTAAAATGTAATACAATTTTTGTTGGAATTGAACTATTGGAAAAGTTTATTTTGTATCCATATTTATCACATAAAAGTAATGAAATTCGTTGTTCTGCTGTTAAGGCTGAATTTCTAGCTAAGAAACGTAATCACAAACATATTTTTACAGCTAAAATTGGTTTAGAGGAATGTAACAATAGAGAAATATTTTTTCGGCACCATTTCACACAATTACAATCAAGACTGTATTTCGAAGCTAAACAACTTAAAAAAACTCTATGGATGTGAAGTTTTATGGTTTAAAGACAAGAATATTCTTTTCCAAGAAAAAGAAAGAAGTAAGGTATTTAAAATTACTAGTTTTAATGATTTGGAAATTATTAAAATAAAATTTGCAAAGTAGAATATTTCATTTTTTTGTTACATATATACACCTAGTTTTAAAATCAAAAACACTATTTATAGCTTTAGCTAAAAAAACAAAATCAAGTTGCTATTTTTACGATTATATATTTGATATTTTTATTTTTAAAAAACATTCTTTTAATTACATAATTTTTTTTTAAATCTTTATTTTATTACACAAACAAATTTTATTATTTTATATATTTCTTTCTTTACATTATTTTTTTATACATTGCCCATTACATAATTTTACATACATTTTTCTACACATCATATTTATCACATTTTTTTTTATTAATATTGAATTCCTTTTTTTTAATTAAACTTTTAATTTTAATTTTATTTTATTTTATCTTATCAATTTACACTACCAATTTATGTGACACTATCCATATGTTTTTGGTTTTATTTACGTACTGACACTTAATATTTTCACGTTTGTGATCTTGTTTTTCAACATCAACTGTTTTCTCCTGCACTTTATTAATTTTATGTTCAACGATACCAGCGATGCTTATGGCTGAAGTGGTAGATGTTAAAGACTGTTTAAAGGTAGAATATTTTTCTGGTTTAAAATTAAATAACATTTACAATTACAAAAACAATTTTAATATTGTTTGCCTAAATATTTAAAGCTTGCGAAATTAATTGAATAATTTAGAAATGTTAATAAACTCTTATAAGTGTGAAATTCATGACAGAAGTTTTGACAGAAATTTGGTTAAGAGAGTTTGAGAATTGCTATTACAATATTCCAGGATATGAGGCATATTTTTCAAATCTTGAAGTTCCGTATGGTGGTTCTGCAATTTATGTTAACAAGAAAATTTGCAGTTCTCTAGTGTATAGGAAGAATTTCATTCATCCACGTTTCTTGTAGTTAATATAACGAAGTAAAATATTAACATTATGTCAATATATAGACATCACAAGACGAATGTTGGGAACTTTATAAATAAAATTGAAGAGATAACTCAGCGTTATCATCGTTCTATCATTGTTGGCAATTTTAATATAAATTTGCTAAAAAATAACTGTGGTGAAGTAGTTAACTACTCTAACACTTTACTTAGTATAGGGTACTAGGGTACATATAGGTTAGTAATGGGTATATAATATTTAACAAAGTGTCTACAGATTTCGCTACAAGAACTAGGGTATAGGGTACTAGGGTACATATAGATTAGTAATGGGTATATAATATTTAACAAAGTGTCTACAGATTTCGCTACAAGAAAAAGTTCCAACCCCGTCATTGATCATCTTATATCTGACATTAATAACTTACCGACCATCAGTTATTTTTTATAAGGGTAGTTATAAAACCAAAAATCGAAAATTCAAGCCTTATTAAAACAGTTTTATCTTATGATGTATTTGAATATCCAGAAACTTTGAATAATCTGAATTCCGTTAACAACTTTGATAACCTTGTCGAGGAAGTTACCCGTTTAACTACAGCTAATACCAAAAATATACCATTCAAAAATAAGAAAAAGCGCTATAACCGACATGAATGGATAACGGAAGAAACCCTGCAAAAAAAGAAAGTTCGCAATTCATACTTCAAATACAGAAGAAAATACCGAGAAGATCCTCATGTGCAAATTTTATATGACAACGCCAAAAAGGAAGTAAATAAACTGGTTGTTGAAGCAAAAAGGAATTTTTATTCAGCACAAATTTCCAAGCACCCTAATAATAATAAAAATCTTTGGAATATCTATAAAAGTATATTATTTTTAATAAATTTATGAATCCAGAATCCCACAACTATATCAGAACGTTAAAAGTTGGTAATTATTGTACTTCTAAAGAAAGTGAGATTGCTGAACATTTTAACACATTTTTCATAAATGTTACTGAAACTATAAATATACCATCAGATTCTATAGACTTTGAATATTTAAATAACTTTAGCTCGAATTTATCCTCTAATTTCAATTTCTTCGCTACTAATATTCAGGAAGTGCGAACTAATAAATTCGCTACTAATATTCTGGTGCGAAGAAAATCCACAAATTATTCATGAACAACCATTACATTCACCTAAATTGACAGTTTGGTGTGGTTTTTGGTCGGGTGGAATCATCGGTCAGTACTTCTTTCGAAATGAAGCTGGTAACACAGTTACTGTCAATGGAGAGAGGTATAGATCGACGATAACCAACTTTTTATGGTCGAAATTGGAAGAAGTTTGCACACAGCACATGCAACAACCGAATTATTACGAGAAAAGTTTGGAGATTCGATTATTTCAAGAAATTATGACATTGAATGGCCTCCAAGAAGTTGTGATTTAACACCATTAGACTATTTCTTGTGGGGTTATTTGAAGTCATTGGTCTTTAGCAATAAACCAAACTCTCTTCAATCTTTAGAAGTCAATATTGAACATGCTATTCATGACATACGACTTGATTTAGTGGAAAAAGTGCTCGAAAATTGGGTTCATCGAATTCGTTCCTGCAAAAGAAGTCGTGGAGCCCATTTGAATGACGTTTTATTCAGATTTAATTGTATCGATTGTACTTCACATTAAATAAAAAAACATTTGAATTTCCTTAACAATTAGTGTGTTTTTTTTATTTTTAAAGAAATCATATCACTCACAATGGAAAACCCTGTATATGTACTTTTATATTATATACATAAACTTTTTTATTTTTAAAATTATTTATTTTATTTTTTTTTTAATAAAAGTATAAATTATTAAACTTTTTTTAAGCTAAGTGTGAAAAATGACATCCTTTAAAAGGCTTCCATTTTCCTGTTAGCAGTTAATGGCTCTTTTTAAAACATTTTGCATTACGTTGCCCAATTTCTGCGCGAATATTCTGCTTTAGTTCTTGAATGTTTTGTGGTTTGTTGACGTAAACCCACTTCTTCAACAAACCTCACAAAAATAAGGGACCGTCAAATCTAGGAAACAAGCTGGCCACACAAAATTAGCATTTTTTGAAATTATTCGGTCATCAAAAAGTTCTCGCAGAATCGCCATCATCTCTCTCGCGGTATGAGCTGGAACCATATGTCACAATTATTGAGAACTACCGGATGTCAAAAATTTTCGAACATGCTCCGGTATATCGTTTCACTTTCGAAAAAATATGGACAATAACTCTATCAGTCATAATGCCACACCAAACAGTGTGGAATTATCAGCGAGATAATATGATGATGGAATTATCATTATTTGATAGGGTGTAATTGTCGCTAATGCACGAATTCTCCGTAACCCAAATTTGGCAGTTATGTTAATTGAAATATCCATTTAAATGAAAATGTGCTTCATCGCTCATAATGAGATTGTTCAAAAAATTGATCGGCAGGAAACATATTAAAATTCAACAATTTCCACACGCTGTTGAACTGAGTATGATGACATTATAAAATTTTATAAAACTCTTTATTATCTGCAAAAAAACATAAATAAAAACTTTAAAAATAAAAAAATTATAAGCATTTCAAATCAGTCAGTCCAAGTACATATGTACATATTCCTTAAAACTCTGATTCTGTAACCAATTCTAAAATCGCTCTTTATAATTTGTATTACATTGCGTTATATTATTATATTATATTATTATTACATGCATAAAAATTTATTGCATTTCGGTTTAGTTCGTATGACTTCATTTTAATTCATCCACAATTTATTTTAAAAAGAAAAAAAACTATATACCCTATAATTCGTTTTTATATCTTTCGTGCTTTTAAATTTTGTAAAAAATTGCGGCGCTACGAATTAACTCCCAAGTCAACAATGAAGTAATCGCCAACATTTTTGGGTCTTAGTTCATTATGAACTAATCACCAATATTAATTATAAACTGCCCCACAAAAAACGAAATTATCACAAAAAAATATTTATCGAATATTTGGGGTTTAGTTCATATGAGTTAATTCCCAAATTCCAAATATGAACTATCCTCAAAAATAATGAACTAACCCTGGAAAAAATTAACTAATCCATAAAAAGCATGTACTATCCCAAAACAAAATTTTTTCATAAAATTTTAGTAAAAAACATTATTTATTTTTTAATTGTAAACTTGAATGGTGGTTGTAATAGGAGCGCAACATGTAGGGCACAGATTGTTATTTTGAGATTTACTGTCCACGCATAATGAGAACGACAACGACTAAAATAGATGTCGATGATATTTGACATGTTAAGTGGTAAAGCATTAATAATTGTTCTTTGCTACTTGTATTTACTACTTTGCTGGCAATGAAAATGTTAACTCAAAATTAATATTTTTTTTTAAACAATTATTAGTGAAAACTTAAACACTTTTTAACAATTTTGTTTTAATAATTTGCCAGATAGCTTCATAAATTAAAAAAATAATTCGAACACAAAATTTCAAATTTATTTGATACTTTTTTGTAAATAAAACTGCACCTCTACGCTTGATTATTCATAAACTGACAACTTCATATCATTTAGTTAGACATTGTGGAATTTGTCAAAATTATGTTCCACAACGATAAAATTAAATTTAAATCTAATTGAACCACAACGATAATTAGTTTTTGTATTGTATGGTAATAGTCGTTGTTGTTATCATTGCGAGTGAACAGTTGGTCACAGATTGTGCTTGAAGTTTTAACACATTTTTAAATATCGACAAGGAAGGATGACCACGTTGGGGTTAGTATCATGACAGATCACACACAGTAATGATAAAGAAGAATTGGTTCGGTTAGTGAGTTTGGTTCAGTCAATTCTTTTTCGCCATCACTTTCAATGTTGCTGCTTACATATATGTAAATGCGAAATTCTGTTTTAGGATAAATGTTAAAGTTGGTTACAAAATCAGCCTTTTTCCAAAATACGTGTACAGTGTTCCTAATTCAGAATCTTGCATATACATATAAATAAATATTCTGCAAAAAAGGAATACCTTGATTTGAATCCAACTCTAAAATCTATTCTAATTATTTTTTTTAAATACATTTTGTTGTTTAAATATTTTTTTTTTTTTTAATGCATTTCTATGACACATAAATGTGGACATGAAATTACACAGCCTTTTCTGTTCAGGAGTTCTGTTCATGTCGTAAGGGGGAATAACTCTTACGACGTGTGTGGGATTCGAACCCACACTCCCTCGGTGTCGACAGAGTATTTTATACGCTCTTACCCACTAGTCCATCGAGGCCCCATTTTGTTTAAATATGCATGTGAAAAAAAATAATTATGAGAGACTTTAAGTTGGTTACAAAATCAGGGTTTCAATAATTTGTTGGGAGATTGGAGGCGGAAACCGCCACTATTTTTAATGCTTTGTTATAATTGATTAAAATATGAAAATAAAATATATAATTGGGAAGGATTTTAGAGTTGGTTAGCAAATCAACCTTATACTCTTTTTTCGAAATATACGAGCACCTCAACGTAGCCGTACCAAAGAACGGCGCTACGAACTAACCGCCAAGTCAACTAATGAACTAATCTGCAATATTTTTGGGGCATTAGTTCATTATGAACTAACTTCCAAGTCGCCTGCCTTTAAATCGAAGGGTCTTGGGTTCAAACCCCGATCAGATCATATAAATAAAAAAAATATGCAGGAATTTCATATCATAGTAATGTATATCGTATAATTAATAATAATAGTAATAATAACTAAAATAACAATAGTAATAATAATAGTAATAATAATAATAGTAATTATAATATAATAATAATAATAGTAATAATAATAATAATAGTAATAATAATAATTATAATAGTAATAATAATAATTATAATATAAATAATAATAATAATAATAGTAGTAATAATAATAATAATAGTAATAATAATAAAAGAAGTTGAGTTATCTTTGGTTACTATAGTAAAGCTGACTGACTCTGTAGTAAAATAATAATAATATTAATAAATAATACTAATACTAATGATAATACTTGCTACAGTGACAAAGGCGGTTGCCTTCAATAATTACATCATGCAGTACACTACTGCATGTTGTAACTGTTGTAACGGCTACAGTCACTGTTAGCAAAATAGTAATAATAATAGGCCGGGAACAATTCATTTTTCTCGCCACTTTAAATCTTGCTGCTTATATATATGTAAATGCAAGATTCTGTGTTAGAAAAGATTTTAGAGTTGGTGAACTAATTCCCCAAGTTAAAATTTTGAAAAAATATTGGGGATTAGTTAATTTTTATACTTGGTGGTTAGTTCGTAGTGCCGCAAAGGACGCACAGTGCTTTATTAAATATTTTAATTGAAGAAAATACATTAACCTCAAAAGAAAAAATTAACTAATTTCAAAAAGCATTATTTTGGATTTTATAATTAAACATTATTTTTATAATTTAAATATTTTATAATTAAACATTATTTAGCCTACGTTTTTCTAGCTATTATTCGATTATTAGAAGATCATCAACGATAGCATTTTTGATTCTAATTCGCTCACATTGGAATATTTTAACACCGTATCATCCGCGTACATATGAATTGATCCCTTTAAGTTTAAATGTGCTATGTCTATGTCATTGATGTAAATGTTAAATAGATCGGCTAGATTTATGATTTAAAAAAATGGGTTTGGTTTTTCGAAAGATGGAGTTTTGAAAGTTTGTGTATTAATATGTCATGATTGCCCCAGTCAAACGTTTTCTGTAGGTCTAGGAAAACCAACATAATTTGCCTTATCAAAATTTAACGGGATGAAGTGCGCAAGATTTAGGCAAGCAGCTGTAATATTGTAATTTTGTTCGAAACCGTACTGCTCATCGCTAAGTATTTTGTTATATGTAATAAATTTGCTTAGTCAATTTTTAATAATGGTTTGAAATATCTTTGAGAAGCTATTAAGGACCGAGATTGGGCGGTAGTTACAACTTAATGTCTTACTCCCATTATTGAAAATGGGCGTTATTATGGCAGTTTCAAGTAACTGCGGAAATTTTGAATTTTCAAAGGAGAGATTTATAAATTTGACTAGAATTGGAACTAATCGCGCTGCATAGTTTTTTATAAATTTTGCAGATATATGCAGATTCATATACGCATAATCCATGTCCTCATTTGAAATGTTTAAACCCTTTCTAACATTCGCAAAATAGTTATTGAAATAGTCCGCAATTTCTTCTTCATGACATATTTCCCTACCGCTAACATCGAGCACTTTAATTGGGTTTTCCTTTACGGAGGAGCTTTTGTTGAACATTATCTTTTTGCAAATATTCCACAGATGTTTGGAATTAGATGAATCCTATGAAATTAAATCTGAATAGTACTTGTGCTTTGCTTGTTGAATCATTACTTTAATTTTCTTTTTGTAGTGAATATACAGCTCCGATGTATTTTTTTTTGGTATTTATAAAAGCAAACTCTAATTTTTATAAATTTTATGATCTTCTCATTGATCCAATATTTTTTTATCTTTTCTTTGGTGAATTATCGGAATAGTTATGGTGTTTCTTTTAATTAAAGTATCTAGTTCAGAAGTAAATTCGTTAAAGTTTGTTATGGAGTTGTCTAGTGTTGGCAATACCGGAATCCCGGTATTTGGAACAATATATAGTTGCCGAAATACCGGTATTGAAAAAGTCGAATACCGGTATTCGAAATAATTTCACCATTCGAAATAATTTGACCAATATAATGTGATATAATTTCACCAATATAATGTTTTTCATGGTTTTTTACTACAAAAAAAATATTCGCATTATTATTTCTTAATGCGAAAACATCAGCAATCTAGTATTCTATGAAAAGTTTAAAAGTTTAATTGTTTAAAAATATTCGCATTATTATTTCCTAATGCGAAAATATCAGCAATCTAGTATTCTGTGAAAAGTTTAAAAGTTTAATTGTTCTTATAAATCGAAAAAAAATTCATTGTACAAAATTAAATTGTGGTTATATGATATAGGTTATTTTTACGTACTATAATAGTTAAATTAAAATATTATTATATAAAATTCGAAACGGTAAGTAAAATAGTTTCTTTTTAATCAGAATATGAATTATACATTTTATTATCGTGTTTCGAACTTTTAGAAAATTTGTACTTTACACCGATATGAATATTCAAGATTTTGAGGAGCATTCCAAAGCAAATGATAAAAATTCACCATGGTTTCATTTTCTAAGAGAAAAAGCAGGACAGTGTGCTAAATGCAAATTGTGTGAGAAAAACAATTCATGAAATCAATTTATTGAAAAGAGATGTAGGTAGCACCACTGTTTTTAGATTCTTCAGAATTTGTACAGAAATCAAAACCTTCTGTAACTATAAACAACTTTTTTAAAAGTGATAAAATGGATGACTCATTGGCAGCTATTTTAGCTAGGATGACTGCGCGTGTGATGGTTTATCGTTCAACATTATCTGCACGCCATATGATATTAGAAAAGGCTTAACAGCCAGAGACTTTTCTAACATACCAAAGGATCACAAAACAATTCAAAAAATGGTTTTGAATTACAGTCGAAATATACGAGATCAAGTAATTGAAGAATTATCGTGCAGAATTGCTAATGGAAACAGATTTTCTCTTACTTTCGATGAATAGACATCGGTAAGAAATAGACGTTACATAAATATTAATGTTCACTCTGACAAAGAATTTTGGAATCTAGGATTGATTCGTGCTTTTGGAACAATTCCAGCAGAAAAATGTGTTGAGCTTGTGAATGATAGGTTAGGTGATTTTGAGCTTTCGATGAAGAATATTGTAGGTATTACCACTGATGGCGCTGCAGTTATGACAAAGGCTGACAGGTTAATTGAAGCACATCAGCAGCTATGTTTAGCGCATGGAATTCAGTTGGCTGTTATCAGCGTACTCTACAAAAAACCTATTAATGAGGCTAGTCTGCATAATGAAAAAGATGCCAACGTTACATCTGTTCCCACACCCAGATTTGAAAAAGAGCAGAATTCCACAGATGACGACGAATTAATTGATGAAGATTACGAAAGTTAAAATGGTTTACTCATAATCTCCACTGAAAATGATGATGATAATTCTTCTTTTCTGGTACATCAGCAAATGTTACTATTAATTAAAAAAGTTCGTAAAGTGGTCAAAATATTTCGAACTTCGTCTACAAAAAATGACAAAATCCTACAAAAATATATAAAAGAAGAGTTCGGGAAAGAATTGTCTCTGGTTTTAGACTCAAGAACACGATGGAATAGTTTGGTGTCTATGATAGAACGTTTCATCAAATTAAAAAATTACATCAAAAAGAGTCTAATAGATTTAAAATCACCTATTTTGTTTTTAAATGCCGAGTTTGAAATGTTGTCGGATATCCTTTCAGTTTTACTTCCCATTAAGCTTACAGTTGAAGCAATCTGCCGACAGGATGCAACTTTGTTATCTGCAGATGCTGCTAATTTATGATGAAATCAATAACTGACCATCCATGTTCATTAGGTTATGAATTGAAAGCAGCTTGAAAAGTACGTATTCTTGAAAGTCGAACAGAAATTTCAAGTGTTTTGGAATATTTACATGATGCAAACTGCAATGAAAATCCAAGCGATGATGAAGCCGATAAAGATTATGAATTATTTCCGATCATTACCAAAGCTGCAATGGCAAAAGTTATTGTTCTACAGATACAACGTCTGGGTGTGGCCAACTTGCATTATGAAGCTGCACCTGTAGCAACAACATGTACTTCAGCCAACGTTTCAAATTCAGATACAATGTCGATGATGATGAAGATGATCAAATAAATGAAATATCTCTGATTTTACAAGAAAAGTTGGAGAGGGCAATATCAAAAAAAATTGCACCAGATTACCTGAAAGTGGAATCGACCAAAACAAAAATGATCTCACACGCTCAATAAAAAAAGAAATGTCATTTTTTGAAACAAATGGCATAAGAGGCAAATACTTAACTTTATTATATAATTATTTGCTAAGTATTCAACCGACCAGTGTAGAATCGGAGAGAGCTTTTCGGCAGCTGGCTTAATCTGCACCAGAATTCGGTCAAGGATGGGAGATAATTCGCTCAACAATTATATGTTTTCTGAGGTCTTATATCAACAACCAACCACAGAAAAAGTAGAACCTTAAAATTTTATGTCTTCTTCCTTTTCTTATAATTAATATATATAACTAACATTTTACTGAATTTTGTTTTTCCATTTTTTATTCTTTAAATAAATAAATTTAGTTTTTTTTAATTGCCAAACCATTTTTTAATTAAATTATTTATTCATTCGTATTATTTTAGGAAAAATAATAATACCGGTATTAATACCGGGATCCCGAGATTACAAATTTTCAATACCGAAATATTGAATTCGATTTGAATTGAATTTTTGGTCCGGTATTCCCAACCCTAGAATTGACCTTGTCTCGAGAAATGTCATTATTAATTGATTCATAGGTTAAGATGTTTTTAGAACGTTTGATATTTTCAAGATATGCATTTCGGTTTATGCTTAGAAACAACATTTGGTGGTCAGAAAGACACGTATCAAGAATATAAAAGTGATATTTATAATTTGTCAAGTCAGTAAATAAAATAATCAATTATTGTTTTCGAGTGGGTACCCAATCTCGTAGCAAATTCATTTTCAATCGCTGTGTTATTTTCATTTACAATAGAAAAGTGTGTTATTTTCAAAGAAAGTTTATTTTCAACATTTCCTGTGTTATAACACACTTTTTATTCTTTATATCTCAAAAATGGTTAGAGATAGAGAAGAAATTATTGGGTACTAATTATAGGGCTTGAAAAGCTGTTTAGAAATATGCCATAAAAAGTACCCTAAATACAGAGTGTTTCAAAACAAAATTGAGTTTGAAACATAATTTTTTCATTTTAAATTATTCTGAACCTTTATAACTTTGTAACTGTTGGGTATATGGGGATCATTAATACACACAAATTAAAGCTAACAACCTACTCTACAAAATTAATATTTTTTTATCTCTCTATAGCAAGCCGTTCAAAAGTTATATATTTTTTTATGAAAACTCGCTGAAACAACCCCTCATATCTCGAAAAGGGTCCTGAATGGTAGACCTCCTTTCCCTCCCTTATAATTTTTTTGTGCGTTGTAATACTCCCCATCACCTCCTGCTCTATGTGTAAGTCAACACGGCACACCCTGTATATTGATTGATCTTGCTTATGCTGATATATAAAAAAATATGTAAAAAATATGAAAATTCATGAATATTATGAGTAGGTTGAAGAAATAATAAAATTATTAAGTTTTTTGTTAAAAAATATTGTTGTTTGATGTGTCAATATATATAATTTTAATATTAATTGTGTAAAAATAAAAAAAATATTAAAGTGAATTTTATGTGTAAATTGAAGCAATAATGTAAAATTGAGGTTTTTGTAAATACTTATTTTTATTTCAAAATTGATATACTTGTATACAGAAGATTAAAGTAATATTAGTTCTTTTGGTATTACGTTTATTTACTTATATATATAATATGAAGTTAAGTAAATAGAAAAAAAAATTAAATGAATTTTGATTTTGAATTGAATATGTTTGATCAGCTGATTTTATAAATGTAAAGTAAAATATTTCGTTTTTAAGTGTTTTAGTTTTAATATTAGTATAATAAAATGAATTTTTTTTTAATAATATTTGAGTGAAGTTTAAATTTATATACTATTGTATTAAAAAGGTAATATTTTAATGGAATTTTTAAAATGTTAGATTTTTTATACAATTTATTGGTGAAAGAAATTAATAATGTTAAATAAGTACTTATACGTAGGAACAGCAGATACTAAAAATTTCTTGTATAAATGTATAACAATATGTTGTGTACCTAGATTAAGTAATGTTTTTAATATCATTAATAAAGTTAATTAAGTCAGTAAAAATTTAAAATGTACTTGTAAAAGCTTAAATAAATATATATCTGTAAGGTTAAAGAATTTTGATCAAAAAAGTGAATATGTGTAAGATAAAATTTATTGAGATTAAATTGTACCAATTTATTATTAAATATTATGTAAATCATTTAAGAGAATTTAGTTAAAAGAATGCAAGTATTAAAATATGTTAGTTTATATGATAAAGTAATAAAAAAATTTGTTATTACTCTAATTACAAATTGCAAATGTATTTTTAATATGAAGGATATCAGTGTATGAAAACATTTTATATATCTTACTCCGTTCGGATTAGAGAAGGTGAATTTGCCCGTGTTTTACACATAGAAACTGCATGTTGTGTAGGATTTTTATTTTTTTAGCTTAACTGTACAATCTACTCTGAAACTGAAAGAAATGATCCCGGAAGAATATTTCTTTTTTTCCATTCAACTCCAGGTTAACATCAGTTGTAAATAATTGTCTATATATATTTTTTTTCCATAAGTTAATTTTTTATATTTTTTTATGTTTTGAGATGTTAGCTCCAGCACATACAAAAGTGTAACTTTCCCCCTAAAAGTGACAAAGCAATGGCGCGGTTGTTCTTTTCGCAACTTTCTTCAAGTATATTAATACGAAATGTGGAAATACTTAAACTATAATAAATGTTGAAGAATAATCTATGCTATAATATTATAATTTAGTAATTTATTCTTCCACACACTACGTATTATGACATTCCGCTAAGTTTTGAATACAAGTCCATATTTTGATGCGATTAACATATTATGGGTTTCATAGTAACCCATAATAAGTGTAAAAATAAAAATATTTAAAAATTTATCGTATGATATTTTATCACTTTTTAATTTTTGCTTTATATAGCATATATGTATGTCCATCATATAATAATACACTTAAGCCAGAGCCGGAATGACAAAGCATAGGATAGCTAAATTTATTTTTATTAATGAATTGACATATAAATGTCTAAACTTCGTTAAGACATGTTGGCCCACAAAAACATAGAAAGTATATTTACTTATTTTATGCATACAAACAAAAATGGAGAAGCTAAATATTTTATTTAAACATTTTTAATGTTACTTCATCTTATATTTAAATTTGAATTACGATTTTTTTTTAGTTTTTTTTAAACTTACTGAAAAAAGCGCGTAAATAGCTATGTTAATTTCCAAATATTTTGAACTTGACATAGATTTCCTATGTTTTACAAATATTTAACGCAAGACAAAAAAGAAAAACAAATGTGCTTCGACATATGTGCTATGGTCGATTTAATTGTTTCTTCATAAATTGAATCTGATATAAGTTGAATTTAACATTTAGCTACGCTATGCTATGTCATTATAGTTCGGCTTTAGTTCTATCTAGTTTTTTTTAAATATGAATGATGGATGACATGATTTTTTTGTTGGCGAAATATTTATGCATTTCCCTTCCTCCTTTTCCCATAAATTTGTATGAAATTCTTCGTCACGATTTTGTATCAAATTTTTCTCGATTTACTTTCTCGCATTCACTTTAAAACGTTGTGTTGTGTTTTTTGTTATAGACAAGAAAATATACATAAAATAAAATATACATAGCTATAATATATACAGTAGGTATAGATATAATTTCTAAATATGATTACTACAATACACAGTTGACAATAGTTTCAGACCGTGCCATGAAAACGTTTGAATGTATTAGGGCATACATTCAAACAAATTAAATTAAAATTGCATTTTAAAAAAAATGTTTGTTCCTTTTTTTTTTTTTTTTGTATACCCATTTTTAACAATTTTTATTACGAATTTTCCAAAATATGCCGAACTTTATATTAAAATAAAATTTGCAATTTTTCCCACAACATATCCAAAATTTAGCTTTCAAGCCGTAATTTTAACTTAATTTTCCGCTTGTCTTGACATTTTTAAATGTAAAGTCTTTTCAAAACATAAGCGTGGGATTGAAAGTTTCGTTTGACAGCTTTTTAGCATTGAGGTAAGAATGAGTGAAAAAATTTTAAATTAAGATCGAGTTTTCATATTTTTAGCTTCATTAAAAGTATTTAAATTATATAAGTATCAAAAATTTGGAATTTTTTCTTTTGTGTTCTAAAAGAATTAAATTTCAATTCCTATAGTAATGTTTTGGCAGTTCAAAAAAAGGTAATCAAGAATATTTAGTAAAACATTTCTATATTTTTGATAGGGTCATTAAAAAAAAAAAAGCAAATCTTTGACTGTTTTAATATTTTAAAGTATTGTATACTCATTTAAATTTTAAAAT
This sequence comes from Poecilobothrus nobilitatus, assembly GCA_947095535.1. NCBI lineage: Eukaryota > Metazoa > Arthropoda > Insecta > Diptera > Dolichopodidae > Poecilobothrus > Poecilobothrus nobilitatus. The sequence continues at coordinate 84,756,164 of OX352772.1, forward strand.
ATGTATTTATTATTATTAGTTAACACTTAATTTTTATTTAATATTTTATTTACTATTAACTTCATGTTTACTATATTTCAATACTTCATGTTTCAACACTTCATTTAATAATGTAAAAAAATGTAAAAAAATAATATATGACTACATCTTTATATTTGTTTTTGTAAATATTCTGGAAAAAGCGTATAACCTTGAAGACATAGCCACTAAGAGACTAAAAATCACTCCAAGTTCAGAATATTTCATAAACGTATGTAAGTATTCTGAAAAAGGCGTAAGTATAACTCTGATTTTGTAAACAACTACATTATTTATTTTCCATATATTTAAACATATTTCGCGGCGCTCCCGAATTATTGTCTTAAATATTATATTTTACAATTATTGTCTTAAACATTATAATTTATCAAATAAAGAAAACAACTAGGTTTAAAATTTTATGAAAAATAAAATTTAAGAACTGTCGAAATGTTTTCTAGTATGCTTTGTATTTTATGTATGTATAATATGTGTATTTTATACACATATTTCAATTAATACGTAAATAGACATTGTGCATCGAGGCGATAAGATAACGTATGTATTTTTTGTATTTTTTTTCTTAAGGGAAGGGGTAAACTTTTTCTTAAGGGAGGTGGTAATATTCCAAAGACACCAAGAAAACCTATACCCTCTTGGCAGTGTCAGATTTTAATGACTAAACCCACCTCCCTAAAATAAAACTGAAAAATTATGTATTTATTTATTTTTCACTTCGAACAATTTTAATATAAATTTCTTATAATTAAATTACATTTTTATTTAGCTTATAATTATGTATATACTTATATTAACAAAAATTAAAACAAAAAAAATTTAATAATATCAAACATCATTATTCATTTGTTTTAAATAAATATTAAATACCTACTGAACTTTATTTTTTTTATTCCTAAACTTTAAGTAGAATCGCATCGAAAAAACAAAAGGCAGAATGTAAACCAACAAATTTTAAAAGCGCACATTTCCAAAAGATTTAGAATTGCGTTATTTTACAATTTTGAGCGGCTGTAAGTCCGAAATCCCACAACTGAAGCTTTAATTTTTATGTCTTGCCGAAGAAAAATGTGTATAGATGCCTAAGTTATAGGTGTTTAAAAACAGCAAATTTTGAATTTTTGAGCCGTAATAGCTTATTAACAGAGGGTGGTCCAAAAAAATTTTCTGAAGAAACTTATATTAATTCTAAGTTTTTTCTAACCTCAAAATTTCAAGTACTTATCTAAAAGCGTGCCGAAGCTATGAAGTAAGAAAATTCAAAATTTGGTTTTCATAGAACGGTAAATTTAAATACTAAATTAAAAATATAATTTTCATATTGTGTTTTCAGATTGAAAAAATGTTAACAGAACATGAGATATACGCATTTCAAAATAGGGATTTTTCAAAGTTTGAGGGGCTGTAGCTCCGTAATGGATAGTGCTGCATAAAAAAGTTGTTCTACAACATAAATTTTTTTATGAGACCTACCCATGGTTAAAACTGTTTTTCTCTATTTTTAAAGGTGTAGAAGTTTTGTAAACAGACGCACAGATAGACAGACGGACATACGAACGGACGGTCGGACAGAGTGAACCTAATACGCATATTTTTTCAAAATATTTTTGGAAATGTGCTAAGAACATAATAAAACAAAAAATACGTAGATTTAGATAGATACCTAACCTAATACTACATAGATCTATAAATACATATGTATATCATTGATATTCAAACTATATGTATAAGAATAGCATATATTGTATAGAAACATAAAAAACAAAAAATACGTAGCTATAGATACCTAACACTACGTAGTCAAACCCCTTGTCCAAAATTCAAAAATATTCTATAAAAAGCTTAGAGTAAAGAGTAAATGTATTGAAAAATAAATTTATAATAATATAAATTACGTATTATATTATTACAAATTATGACTAACAATGAAAATACGAAAAACTTGAGAAAAATCAAATCACACTTTCGCCAATTATAATGTAACCCTATATTAAAAAAATTATTAACACGAACAAAAATATAATGTTTAATGTCAAAAAAAAAATTTGATAGGTGCCCAAATTACAGGTGTTTAAAAATAGAGAATTTTCAGTTTTTGACCCATTACAGCTCCTAAGCGGGAGGCTCCACAAAAATATCTACTGAAATGATTTATACGTATTTCCAAAGATCCAACTCCTCTTAAAATTGCAAGCTTATAAGTTAAAACATTTAAAAATTAGATGGGGTTCAAATTTTTGCAAAAATTGAGTTTCCCATATCGGAATATTAAAATACCGCATAGCAAAGCCACATATTTATTTTATATATAATTATAAAACCAGCTATTGTTTGGAGTTTCCAGATTGACAATATGCGTTATAGAACCTATGTAATAACAATTAATTGATAGGGCTTTTACGAACTTTGCAGGGTTGTAACTCCGTAACACAGCCACACACTAAAAACACATCCATTGATCATTTATTTTAATTTGATCATTAACATTAATTAACAATTTAGTTGCACTACCTATTATATTAATAAGATCCTCTTTGATCTATGAATATTGTTTTTAGGTATAATTGTACGTATTTTATTCTTCAATTCATTTAGTTTCGTCATTAGCAAATGTTTGTCATTTATTCTTAGATTTTCTATATTTATTGCTATATTACTTATAAGGTTTATTACATTTTGTATTTACTATGTGTAAATTTAATTCATTCATATGTAATGTTCATGTGTAAAGTTAATTCATAATTTGTAATATTATGTTAGTATTTGTTTCTATTTTCGCGCAGTCTAACTTGATCATTGAAAAATCTGTATTATTTTTAATTTCCTGCATTATTAATCGGCCCTTTATTTACACCACATAAATTTCATCCACATTACCTGTAAATTTTAATTGTTTCTTTATATTTGTTGGATGTATTATGTTTTAATTTGGTTTTCCTGTATGTTTGTGCCTAACTGCTTTATAATTCTTAATAAACCCTTCTATTCCCTGTTCCCCATAATCTTCCCTATTTTTATTTCATTTTTCAATTTTTCGTCTTTCTGTTGTTCTTAAATTTTCTATAACTGTACTAAATTTTACCTTACGATATTGAACCTTTATTGGGATATTTTTTATTGTTAAATGATACCTTCCGTTATAATACCTCACAGCTTGTTGCATTAATCGTACAAGTGGCATATTTTTATTTAATTATTTTAATATTTTAAATTTTTCTGTTAATGAGTTATGCAGTCTTTCTATATCGCTGTTTCGTTTGTGACTATTAGCTTTGGTCAAATGTAACCTTATTCCCTCTTCTTGTAAAAGCTCTCATATTTAAATTGTTTTAAATTCGTTATCCGCTATAATATTTTTTTCTTTCGCTAGTTTGCCGAAATTACTTTCTAACTGTTCTATTAAAGTCAAATGGATTTTGTCCGTCATCCGAATTTCGAGAACTTATCTATTACGGTTAAACAGTTGCGTTTCATTATGGTATGTTTGTCGATATAAATTATTTCATTTATGAATATGAATTATTTCAAACACCCCATAAGAGCTAAATATAAACATTCCCAACGGATGTCTCGGAATGTTTATATTTAGCTCTTATGGGGTGTTTTTCATATTTTACTTCTTGACAACCTTCACATTGGTTGACTATGATTTGTGTTAGTTGTAAAAGTTTAGGATAGAACATTCTTTTTTTTAATTGATTTTATGTCTCTTGAATCTCTTAATGACAACTTTCGTGGACGTGATATAAAGAGATTTGTTTAACAGCTTCTACTTCTGTTTCGATTTCTTGTACCCTAAATGAACATTTTATAAATTTAATTTGCCTACTGTTAGAGAACATTTCTATTAGTTTCTCTTGTACTACACTACACTCATTATCATTATTGATGATCTGGTATTTACGAATAAATACCCACTTTTACTCTATGTAAGAATTTTCTAAATATATCTCCAACCTTTAAAAATCTTAATGGTCTGCAATATAAATTATTTTTCTCCCTGAAATCATTTCTGTTTCCACTGTTTTGTTGTCAATTAATATTATTTGTACTTTATATTTGTTAACGATTTCCTCTTTTATAGGTATGTGAGGCAACAACTTCTCTTCCGCTGAATGTATTGTTGTCATCGTAACGTCATTGTTATTTTCTTCCAAAATATTCCAAAATCAGAATTACTACTTTCAGAAACCCAATCTATTTTATTTTTTTCTTGCTGGACTTGATGTCCTCATTAAGATCAATTCTACTCAAAGAATCTGCAACCTTATTTTATTTTCCCTTTAAATATTCAATTCAAATTGATAGGAGGTAGATCTTTCCCTTTACATTTGGCTTGTAGAAAATTTATCGGTTGGTGATCCGTGAATCAGTTTCATGCTTATAAATTGTTCGTGATGTAAAACATATAACATGGCCTTCTTGCGATATGACGGCTTCTTTTGTGTAATTTGAAGCATCCGTCGTTAGAGAAACAGTTTTTAAAATTAGTGTATCTGACAATTGGATTTCTCAAACGCTTCTATATAACTCGTTCGTTATAACGCTTCTATATAACTCGGATCGTTAATATCGACTTCCATATTTTTTCTGAAGTAGTCCCTTAAAAATTTTCTGTAATAGCCTGTTAACCCTAGAAAGCTCTTTATTTATTTCTGCGTTTGCGGTATTTCTGATTTCTCTATTATCTTTACTTTATCTGGCTTAGGCTTTTTACCCTCCTTTGTTACTTCATGTCCTAAAAACTCTTTTGGTACCTATATAATTTAGCGTTTTTAGTTGATCTGTTGTAGTCACAATTTCGTGTTCTACCTCTGACGTACTTGTTAATTTATCACCTTCTTTAAAGAATAAATCCTTAAATCTTCTAATAACTTTATTTATTTTCTCTAATTTTTCTTTGTTTAAATAATTTAAATGAATAATAAATTTTCAAATATAGATTATTTTTAGCACATTTTCAAAAAATTTTTAAAAAATGTAGTAGTTTTAAAGAAATAATGCAATGTATGGCGATTTATAATAATATATATGCATATTAATATATATTTGCTATTTTGTAGTAAGTTTAGTATAAATTAATATACATACATTTGCCGCTTAGAATTAAATAGTAAGTACTTGATTTATAATATTTGGAATAGTTTTGGATTGATAATCGTTAAGCGGAAGGTGGGAATCTGCTTTTGATATAGTTTCAATATATGTACAAGCCATAGTTCTAGAAATTATAAAATTCTCCCAAATACTTTAAAATACTGAAATATTAAAAAAATAATATAAGTAGAGTAACACACTATGATCATACTAGTGGGTTCGTAAGGGTATCTAAGAGTTGAGAAAGACAACTGTATTCTTTTTCATTTTAATAAACACCAGTTATATATGGAAAGTTTTAACAGATGCTTATTTGGAATATTATAAAAAACCAATAAAATCATCAAACTTTAACATTATTAAATGCAATTTAAATCACGGTTCTGCCATATTAATCGATATTGACAAGGTACAATCCGAACTTTTCTGCTTTAAAAGAATATGTTTTTTATTCATTGGTTCGTTCTGCGTAATACAATCTTAATAACGGGTCTTCCAATTTGAGTGATATGATTTCTAAGTGACGTTTAGACCATTTGTGGCATGTCATGATCTGTCTTTTTTTTTCATTGTATTCAGTAATGTTTACAATTTCATCATGGAAAGATTTACGCAAGAACAACGTTCACAAATTATTCAATTTTATTATCAAAATAATCGTTATCCAATTGCAACTTTTCGTGCGTTTTTGCCATTTTGTGCTCGTAATAATCGTCCAACTGTGCTCGCTATTCGTCGTAAATTTTCTTTACATAATGTTGAAGTGCCAATAAGACAAAGAACCGCTCGAAATAATGAAAATATTGCTGCCGTTCAGGCAAGTGTTGATGCAGACCGCAATTTGTTGATTCCAAGACGTTCTCAAGAATTGGGACCGTCTTAAACCGCAACCTGGCGGATTTTGAGAAAGGATTTGGGCTTGCATCCGTACAAAATTGTTATCACTCATGAACTGAAGCCATTGGACCACCGTAAACGTCGTGAATTTGCTGATTTTGCCTTGGAACAACTTGAAAACGATAACGATTTTTTTAAGAAAATCATCTTCTCTGATAAGGCTCATTCTCATCTGAGTCGTGCGGTAAATAAACAAAACTGTCGATTCTGGTGCGAAGAAAATCCACAAATTATTCAGGAACAACCATTACATTCACCTAAATTGACAGTTTGGTGTGGTTTTTGGTCTGGTGGAATCATCGGTCCGTACTTCTTTCGAAATGAAGCTGGCAACACCGTTACTGTCAATGCAGAGTGGTATAGATCGATGATAACCAACTTTTTATGGCCGAAATTGGAAGAAGTTGATCTTGACAACATCTTGATCCAACAAGACGGGGCTACGTGCCACACAGCTCATGCAACAACCGAATTATTGCGAGAAAAGTTTGGAGTTTGGCATTGATCTTTAGCAATAAACCAGACTCTTTTCAAGCTCTAGAAGTCAACATTGAACGTGCTATTCATGACATACGACTTGATTTAATGGAAAAAGTGCTCGAAAATTGGGTTCATCGAATTCGTTCCTACAAAAGAAGTCCTGTAGGCCATTTGAATGACGTTTTATTCAAAATTAATTGTATCGATTATACTTCACATTAAATAAAAACATTTAAATTTCCTTAACAATTAGTGTGTTCTTTTTGAAAAGAAATAATATCACTCAAATTGGAAAACCCTGTACAATCTTACCAAATTTCATCAATAAAGTATAGACACAGCTCCTCCAGGTGGAACCGCCATATAAAAAGCACTATTAAAAGCTCCTTCAGGCGCCATATCCTAACTACTCGTCAACCTAACAACACAACAATAATAATGAAATAAACTTATGTTATTGATATATTTATAATTTCTTTATTTCCCCACAAACCTTAATTTTTAAGAAAATTTTTTCAAAAATTGCACGCTTTTTTTATTTCACATTTCAACTATTGTTTCTTTTATTTTTATTTTTATTTTTTTTTTATTTTCTTAGTATATTTTCTCTTGTGGATATTGTAATTGGGAGTGTTTAATATGTATATTATTTAATAAGTTTCATTCATCTAATACAATAAACATGTGGTGCCTGGTCGAAATTATTGAAAATGGGACCTTGCAGATAATGGCGGTACCTATATTCTAGATTGAAAATGAAAATTTTTTACTATGGCCACCAAAAAATGTATAGACAGGATCAGCACGAAAAATGTGTCTAAAGCCACGTGAAAATTTGCTCTAGTTTTAATTTAAAATAATAGCTGATGATATATGTAGGTAAAAAAACTATGTAAATTATTAAGTTTTATTTTATAAATAATTTTATACATTGATTCAGATATACGTACGATGAAGCAATCAAGTTAGAAAAATTAAGAGCAATGCGTGGTTTAACTGAATCAGAAGTGGACATCGAAATTGAGGAAGATAAAAAATTTTATTTTATTTATTATCTAATCAATAATTTTTGTTCCGATACTGATTTCAATTTTAACATAACATGGAAAAGACATATAAATTAACCCTTTCGACCCGGATGGTACATATATGTACCAGCAAAAGTTTAAACATCCCTGAAAGTCAGAAATTTTATATTATTTTATATTATATTGTACCACTTCGTTTCTAAAGAATTTCTTAGTAAATTATGCCGATATATATTGCGACTTGTTTTTTCTTGTCTGATCAGTATGATTTTTTTGTCGGACAGTTAAGACCGAAATTGCTTTTTTTAATAGTTTTTATTACATTTCAAGTAAATTTGAAAAGTAAATAATAATAAAACAGTGTAAAATTAAGAAAATTATACTTAGCAATTATTATCAGCACAGAACTTAAGAATATTTATATAAATATTACGTTTTTTTGATAATTTTAGCTAGTGGTACACATATGTACCAGCAGTCTCTTTTGGTGGTACATATATATACCGGCAGGGAGATGTAACTACATTTTTTAATCGTATTTTGCACATAATAAATTTCAGTTTCTTCAAATTTATGTAGATATGGTCAACTCTATGAAGCCAGAAGAAATATGGAAGACGCTACAAGAGTTCAATAGTGACAAGGATGACTTTTCGTCAGGAAGTGACAACATCTACGTACCAAACGAATTGACTGAAGCGGAAGTAGCTGCTAGTGACACAGAAAATGATGATGAAAATAATGACTTTTCGTCAGGAAGTGACGACATGTACCTACAAAGCGAAGTGGGAAGTGGAAATGAAGATGACTATGATGAAGCGAAAGTAACTAGTAAAGTAAGGCTAGTGACACAGAAAATGATGATGAAGCTGAATTATTGGATGAAAATGCTGATGAAAATAATGAAAATGAAAATAAAATTAATCGGCAAATAATAAAAGATAACGCATTGATTTGGAATCCACCCAACCAAAATTTTCTCTAAAACGAATTCCAAATGCTACTCGGAAATGTAAATTAGGATTACATATACCACGCACATCAACTGCTCTGGAAATTTTTCATAAGTTGCTACCGAAATCAGCTTTTATGTATATTGCGAAATCACCTTTTCACCGAAATCAGCTTTTATGTAATGAACGTATTCAGATTTATGAAAATCCCCAACCAAAAACCAAAAAAATAAAAATTACTCCAACAAACGATGGTGAAATAAAAGTAATTGTTGGATGTATGATAATTATGAGTTACAGCCGAGTACCATCTATAAAAGATTATTGGTCAGGTCATAAATCATTAGGTAATCGATCAATTCAGGAATCAATTGCTCGTGATCGTTTTGCTTTTATTATATCAAAAATGTATTTCGCTAAGCCGGAAAAACCTTCGAATTGTAGTAAGACTTACTACTTAGATGATTTGGTGACATGTTTGAAAGCAAATTTTCAAAAGTGTAGACAAGATAGTTCCTACCAGAGCATTGATGAATCAATGACTAAATTCAAAGGTCGTAGTACGTTGAAACAATACATGTCGCTCAAACCGGTCAAGCGTGGTATAAAAATGTGGCTTCGATGTGATGCCTCAACCGGGTACACGTACGATTTCAACATCTACTCCGGAAAAGAGCTTGAATTAACTGTAGGAACACTTGGAGAACGAGTTGTTAATAAGTTAGCTAGTTCAATCATAGAACCAGATGTCACATTATGTTTTGACCGTTTTTTCACATCTGTACATTTATTAGACACAATCTCGTATTCAGCTGTAGGAACCGTAATGTGCAACAGAAAAAATTTGCCAGTTTTTGATAAGAAAATGCTACGAGGCGAAGCAGTATTCATGAGCTCGTTATCTGGTCTTTTGTGCGTAAAATGACAGCACACCAAAGAAGTTTTGGTACTAAGTAATTGCCACAAACCAGAGATGACACTAGTTACAAAAACATTAAAAACAGGTGAAAAAATTGAAGTTGAATGTCCGGACCAGATTAAATTTTATCACGAAATCATGGGAGGTGTAGATCTGGCAGACCAAATGAGTGGACTGTATGAATATGACAGAAAATCAGATAAATAGTGGAAGGTTTTTAATCGTTTGCTAATGATGTCAGCAGTAAAAGCATGGAATATTCATTCTGAGTTCAATCGTAAAAAGGTACCATTCAAAAATTTTTTAGTAACTTTGGCAGAGGCATTGGTCGAAGAAGGATTGAACACTACGGCTGTTCGCAGGTCAATGAAACCCGGACGCAGATCTCAAAAAACTCAAGGAACTAATCATCTTCCAATTGAAGGAAACACTAGACGGCGATGTACTAATTGTTCCAGGTTCAAAAAACAAACACGTACAAAGACCATCTGCAGGGAGTGCAATATTCCATTATGTAAAATCTGTTTTGCAGCATATCATTCCTAAAATTTATTTAATTTTTTTTTATTTTATTTTATTTTAATTTAATATTTTTATTTTGTTATTTTAATTTAATATTTTTATTTTGTTATTTTAATTTAAAATTTTTTATTTGTTTTTAATATTATGAATAAAGTTTTCGTTAATTTTTTATGTTAAATAAATAAATCAGTTATTGTTTTTTGAGGACTGTTGGTACACCCTTTTACCACTTAACATCCCGAATGGTACAATATTATACCACCACCCCCCGATAACCACCCTTTTGATTACAACGTTTTTTTTTGCACAGAAAGTTTCTATGAGATACAGTTAAGACATTCCAGATGTAGGATATATCTTAACTTTATTAATCGAAAGCCGGTTCGAAAGGGTTAATTGAGATTTTGTAAACACTCAGGAAGAATATAAGAAAAAAGAAAAAAAAATCATTTTAATATCTATTAAGTTAGTTTTAGTTCCTATTCTTTCTATTCTATTTTCTTTTCTATTCTTTCATTAATTTATACATTTTTAAGTTGAAATTATTATGAAATTAAAAAAATATCTTCCGAATTAAGGGGGAGAATTGTATTGTAGCATATTAATAATAAAATAGTAAATATATAAAGCAGCTATAAAAAATATACAAAGTATGTACAGCAGCTATGTTTACGTACAGAAATAAAATACACAAAATATGTAACGCAACTATGTTTATGTGTAAAAAGAAAAACACCAAATAGGTAATGCTGCTATGTCGCCGCATCCATCCCGGTGTAGAACAGTCAGCTCGTTCAGCCATTCATGGAGTAAAGTAACTTTCATCTAATGCGGACGCTAAAACATAAGCTGTCAATAAAAATACAATTTGCAAATAAAAATAAGAATCAGAAGAAAAGAAATAAGTAAGTTTGAAATTTTATTAAAAATAAAATTTAAGGACTGGCGAAATATTTTCTAGTATGGTTTGAATTTTGTCACATATTTTAATTAATACATAAATAGACCTCTTATTGAACGGTTATTTTCGAATACTTCTATTTTCAGCAATCAGATTTCTAATTCTTAACAAATTTTTAAGAAAAAAAAATATTTGATTTGAATGAAAAAGCTGCAATATTATTGAATTTGTAATGCATAAATAATATACATACATATATATCATAATATTAATTTTGATACAAACTTCAACAAATAATTTTGTGAATTGCATGAAAATTATTTTGTACATTTATTATAAATTTTAAAAATCTACCCTTAAATTTTATTCTTAAAAAAATTTCAAAAATGCATACATACATACATATATATGGACTTGTTTTTTACTGGATTACAATTCAATTCAATTTTTAAAATAAAAATACAAATCATTTTTCATATTATATATATTACTAGCAGAGTACCCAGCGTTGCCCGGAGTATTTTATTGGCTTTATGAAATAAAAATTATTAACTTTTGTTTCTGCGTTAAAATAATTTAATTAATATAGTTAACTTATTACTATGCATTTACAGATGCTGGTAGTGTTTATATTCTATTTTTTATTAGATTTAGTTAAATTGAATAAACAGAGCCAAGAATTAGAGACAATTCTTCGACAAAAAATTTTTAAAATAATCAATAATCTATTGAGTACACAATTACGGCGAAGTGAATTTCCACAATATATTCTTTAATACCGAGACATAAAATCGCAATTTCAATTATGACCATAATGTAGTACATTTTTTTCGAAAGTAATGTCACTTCATGTTTTGGTGAATTATCCTTTTAAGCACATTTTGCACAAATTTGCTATTAAGTTCACTCTGTCCCTCCGTCTGTTAAAACTTATATACTGTTTAATAAAGAGCAATGAAATATTAACTACTCTTAAAAGAGTAATGTTGTAGAACAACTTTTTTATATACCCTCACCGTTGGAGATCCTACAGCACCGACAGCTTTTCAAATTTTGAACTTCTTTTTAAATGCGTACATTTCAGGTTCTGTTTAACATATTTTCAATATAAAAAATACATGATTGTTTTTTACCTTTATAAATCAACCAGAATTTTTTTACCATTAGTTTTTCTAATTATGTTTCCAAATTGATTGGCTAAAAATATGTGTAAAACTAGTATATGGATAAGAATGTAAAGTTTTCTGTTCTTTAAATATGTATGCACTCATTTTTGATTAAATATATAGTATTTTTAAATATACGGATACATTATACATACTATATAATAATGATATTTTATGGGAAATATGTTATACACATGCATCTTATATAGGTAGACCACATGTAAAGACCACATGTAAGTAATGCATTTCTGAATGATGACATGATGGATTGTCTAATGTAGGAGATTGTTTCTGTTTTTAATAAGGTTCTGTGTTTTAATAAGGTTACTTTAATTACTGTTATACATTAGAAATTGTCATTGAAAGGTTTTTATGGAATATTAGAAACAGTATAGATAAAAGTAAAGAGTGTTGGAAATATCTTTTTAATAATAATAACAATACACAAAATTAGGCAAAATATTATTAATAAGTGCTCGTGCGGAAATGGATTAACAAACGTTAACAAACATTTTGTCACAGGCTTTATTTAGAACCATAAATTCATTCTGCCAAATTGGACAGAAATTAGAAACAAAATTTTTTTTTGACAGTCTATCGTGTCGAAATGTGTTAATGTATCACAACAAAATTTATTGAATGAGTTTGTATGTCAAAGTGTAATACTTGTGCAAATTTTCAATTGGTCAAATCGTTTAAGCACAACAACAAAAAATGACAATTTCATGGCCTGAAGCCTGACGGGTTAATGGATCGTAACCAAATCACCTCAGTGAGCTCCTGTGATAAAGAGCTACACTTTTGTAAATTTTCAATTCAATTGGCAAAACCGTTTGGCCGCGACAACAAATAAATTGAAAAACTTCATTGAGTCCTGGTGCCGAAACGGGTTAATGGATCGTAACCAAATCAAGTCAGTGACCTCCTGTGATAAAGAGCTACAATATTGTAAATTTTCAACTCAATTGGTCAAACCGTTTAAGCAGGACAACAGAAAAATTTAATGAACTTCGTTCGGCTCTCCTGCCGAAAAGGGTTAACGGAACTTCATAAAACTTTGTCGCAGGATTTTTTTAGGACCATAAAACAACCATACAAAATTGGACATAAATCGGAAACAACAATTTTTTTAGAAGCCCGCCGGGCCGAATCCGGGTAACATATTCTATTCAAATTTCTTCGGCTCCCGTCGAAAGCTAAGAAGAACATTTGTACAAATTTTCAACTCAATCGATCAAACCGTTTAGGCCGGACAACGAAAAAACGAAAAAGTTTTAAATGGCTGTCGGGCTGCAATGGGTTAATGAACCAAAACACCATATAGCCTATAACACTTTCCGGGGTTGTAGAAATGTTCCTGCAAAATTTGGTTGCAATCGGACTGGTGGTTTTTACGTGAAAAGGGCACAAACAAACAAACAAACAGAATTTCTGCTGATATACATACCTCAATGGAAGCAACGAATTTTTATTAGAATAATTACGAATACTCATTCCACTAATAGCTAATTTTTATATAAATTTACAATGCACACATTTTTTAGCTTTTATTTTTACAAAATGTACTTTCATACAAAATTGTCTATAACTCAAAAAACCTCATACAATTTATTTATTTATTTAAAAAAATTTATTGGGACTTTCAACACAGAAAGGTTTTATAAGCCCTATTTACAATGTTTTTTTTTTTTTTTTCTTATATACATACTAGCAGAGTACCCGGCGTTGCCCGGAGCATTTGATCGGCTTTATGAAATAAAAATAATTAACTTTTGCTTTTGAGTTAATATAATTTAATTAATATAGTTCACGTATTACTATGCATTTTCAGATATTGGTAGTTAATATTCTATTTTTTATTACATTTAGTTAAATTGAATAAACAGAGCGAAAATTTAGAGATAATTTGTCTACAAAAAATCTTTAAAGGAATCAATAATCTATTGAATACACAATTACGGCGAAGTGAGTTTTCACAATATATTCGTTAATACCGAAACATGAAATCGTATTTAAATTATAAAAGGCCATAATGTAATCAATTGTTTTTTGTAAGTAATGTCACTTCATGTTTCGGTGAATTATCCTTTTAAGAACATTTTGAAATTTGTTATCAAGTTCGCTCTGTTCCTTCGTCTGTTAAAACTTATATATTGTTTAATAAAGAGCAATGAAATATTAACTATTCATAGGTCTCTTAAAAGAGTAATGTTGTAGAACAACTTTTTTATGTACCCTCATCGTTGGAGATCCTACAGCACCGACAGCTCTTCAAATTTTGAAAAAACTTCTTTTTAAATGCGTACATTTCAGGTTCTGTTTAACATATTTTCAATATAAAAAATACATGATTGTTTTTTATCTTTATAAATCAACCATTTTTTTTAAAACCATATTTTTACGTTTAGTTTTTCTAATTATGTTTCCAAATTGATTGGCTAAAAATATGTGTAAAAATTGTCTATGGATAAGAATGTAAGGTTTTCTGTTCTTTAAATATGTACGTACTCATTTTTGATTAAATACTATACAGAAATGTGAATATGTTTTCTAATTTAATTGATTAAGTTTATAGTATTTTTAAATATACGGATATTATATATACTATATGTACATATTTCAATGATATTTTATGTGAAACATGTTATACACATGCATCTTATATAGGTAGATCACTTGTAAAGACCACATGTAAGTAATGCATTTCTGAATGATGGCATGATGATTGTCTAATGTAGGAGATTGTTTCTGTTTTTTAACAACGGCCGAAAATTTTATGTTGTTAAGACTTAAACACAGTATTCTTATGATACTTAATAAGGTTAGTTTAATTACTGTTCTATATTAGAAATTTGCATTGAAAGATTTTTATGGAATATTAGAAACATATAGATAAAAGTAAAGAGTGTTGGAAATATCTTTTTAATAATAATAACAATACACAAAATTAGGCAAAATATTATTAATAAGTGCTCTTTCGGAAATGGGTTAACAAACGTTAACAAACATTTTATCACAGGCTTAATTTAGAACCATAAATTCATCCTGCCAAATTAGACAGAAATTAGAAACAAAAATTTACAGTCTATCGTGTCGAAATGTGTTAATGTATCACAACAAAATTTATTGAATGAGTTTCTGCGCCAAAGTGCAATACTTGTGCAAATTTTCAATTCGTCAAATCGTTTAAGCACAACAACAAAGAATGAGAATTTCATGGCCTGAAGTCTGATGGGTTAATGTATCGTAACCAAATCAACTCAGAAAGCTTTTGTTATAAAGACCTACACTTTTGTAAATTTTCAACTCAATTGGTAAAACCGTTTAGGTACGACAGCAAAGAAATTAAAAAATGTTATTGAGTCCTGGTGCCGAAACGGGTTAATGGATCATAACCAAATCAACTCAGTGAGCTCTTTTGGTAAAGACCTACACTTTTGTAAATTTTCAATTCAATTGGCAAAACCGTTTAAGCGCGACAACAAAGAAATTGAAAAACTTCATTGAGTCCTGGTGCCGAAACGGGTTAATGGATCGTAACCAAATCAACTCAGTGAGTTCCTGTGGTAAAGAGCTACACTATTGTAAATTTTCAACTCAATTGGTCAAACCGTTTAAGCAGGACAACAGAATATTTTATGAACTTCGTTCGGCTCTCCTGCCCAAAAGGGTTAACGGAACTTCATAAAAATTTATCACAGGCTTTTTTTCGAACCATAAAACCACCATACAAAATTGGACATAAATCGGAAACAAAAATTTTTTTGGAAGCCCGCCGGGCCGAATCCGGGTAACATATTGAATCCAAATTTCTTCGGTACCCGTCCAATGATAAGAAGAATAATTGTCCGATTTTTCAACTCAATCGATCGAACCGCTTAGGCAGGACAACGAAAAAACGAAACGGCTTTAAATGGCTCTCGGGCCGCAATGGGTTAATGAACCGAAACGCGATATAGCCTATAACACTTTCCGGCGTCGTAGGAACGTTCCTGCAAAATTTGGTTCCAATCGGACTGGTGGTTTTTACCTGAAAAGGGCACAAACAAACAAACAAACAAATAAACAAACAAACAGAATTTCTTCCTTATTTATTAGACTAGCAGAGTACCCGGCGTTGCCCGGAGTATGTTATTGGCTTTATGAAATTAAAATTATTAACTTTTGTTACTGCGTTAATATAATTTAATTAATATAGTTAACTTATTACTATGCATTTACAGGTGCTGCTAGTTTATATTCTATTTTTTATTAGATTTAGTTAAATTGAATAAACAGAGCGAAGAATTAGAGACAATTTGTCTACAAAAAATCTTTAAAGGAATCAATTATCTATTAGCACACAATTACGGCGAATATATTCGTTAATATCGAAACATAAAATCGCATTTCAATTATAAAAGACTATAATGTAATAAATTTTTTTTCGTAAGCAATGTCAGTTCATCTTTTTATGGATTATACTTTTACACTTTGAAAAATTTGCTATTAAGTTCGCTCTGTCCCTCCGTCTGTTTACAAAACTTATATACTGTTTAATAAAGAGCAATGAAATATTAACTATGCATAGGTCTCTTAAAAGAGTAATGTTGTAGAACAACTTTTTTATGTACCCTCACCATTGAAGATCCTACAGCACCGACAGCTCTTCAAATTTTGAAAAAACTTCTTTTTAAATGCGTACATTTCAGGTTCTGTTTAACATATTTTCAATATAAAAAATACATGATAGTTTTTTACTTTTATAAATCAACCAGAATTTTTTTACGTTTAGTTTTTCTAATTATGTTTTATGTTTAAATATGTATGTACTC
Organism: Poecilobothrus nobilitatus; assembly: GCA_947095535.1. NCBI lineage: Eukaryota > Metazoa > Arthropoda > Insecta > Diptera > Dolichopodidae > Poecilobothrus > Poecilobothrus nobilitatus. The sequence continues at coordinate 84,772,977 of OX352772.1, forward strand.
ATTTTTGATTAAATGCTGTACAGAAATGTGAATATGTTTTCTAATTTAATTGATTAAGTTTATAGTATTTTTAAATATACAGATATATACATACTATATGTACATATTTCAATGATATTTTGTTTTATTTGTTATACACATGCATATTATTTAGGTAGACCACATGTAAAGAGCACATGTAAGTAATGCATTTCTGAATGATGACATGATGATTGTCTAATGTAGGAGATTGTTTCTGCTTTTTAACAACGGCCGAAAATGTTATGTTGTTAAGACTTAAACACAGTATTCTTAAGATACTTAATAAGGTTACTTTAATTACTGTTCTATATTAGAAATTTGCATTGAAAGGTTTTTATGGAATATTAGAAACAGTATAGATAAAAGTAAAGAGTGTTGGAAATATCTTTTTAATAATAATAACAATACACAAAATTAGGCAAAATATTATTAATAAGTGCTCGTGCGGAAATGGAGCACTATTTAGAACCATAAATTCATCCTGCCAAATTAGACAGAAATTAGAAACGAAATTTTTTTTTTGACAATCTATCGTGTCGAAATGTGTTAATGTATCACAACAAAATTTATTGAATGAGTTTGTGTGTCAAAGTGCAATACTTGTGCAAATTTTCAATGGGTCAAATCGTTTAAGCAGAACAACAAAAAATGAGAATTTCATGGCCTGAAGCCTGATGGGTTAATGTATCATACCCAAATCAACTCAGAAAGCTTTTGTTATAAAGACCTACACTTTTGTAAATTTTCAACTCAATTGGTAAAACCGTTTAAGTGCGACAGCAAAGAAATTAAAAAATGTTATTGAGCCCTGGTGCCGAAACGGGTTAATGGATCGTAACCAAATCACCTCAGTGAGCTCCTGTGGTAAAGAGCTACACTTTTGTAAATTTTCAATTCAATTGGCAAAACCGTTTAAGCGCGACAACAAAGAAATTGAAAAATTTCATTGAGTCCTGGTGCCGAAACGGGTTAATGGATCGTAACCAAATCAACTCAGTAAGCTCCTGTTGTAAAGAGCTCCACTTTGATAAATTTTTAACTCAATTGGTCGAACAGTTTAAGTGCGACAACTAAGTAAATTAAAAAATTTCATTGAGACCTGGTGCCGAAACGGGTTAATGGAACATAACCAAATTAACTTAGTGGACTTTTAGGCTACAGAGCAATAGTTTTGCAAGTTTTCAAGTCAATTGATTGAACCGTTTAAGCAGGACTACAAAAACATTTAATGAACTTCGTTCGGCTCTCGTGCCCAAACGGGTTACCGGATCTTCATAAAAATTTGTCGCACGCTTTTTTCCGAACCATAAAACCACCATACAAAATTGGACATAAATCGGAAACAAAAAATTTTTTGGAAGCCCGCCAGGCCGAATTCGGGTAACATATTGAATCCAAATTTCTTCGGTACCCGTCCAATGATAAGAAGAATATTTGTCCAAATTTTCAACTCAATCGATCAAACCGTTTAGGCAGGACAACGAAAAAACGAAACGGCTTTAAATGGCTCTCGGGCCGCAATGGGTTAATGAACCGAAACGCGATATAGCCTATAACACTTTCCGGGGTCGTAGAAACGTTCCTGCAAAATTTGGTTGCAATCGGACTGGTGGTTTTTACGTGAAAAGGGCACAAACAAACAAACAAACAAACAAATAAACAAACAAACAGAATTTCTTCCTTATTTATTAGATTAATATTAATATATAAGTACATATAATAATATAATATATTCTAATAAGTTTAATAAACAAAATGATAATACATACAATAGTTATGTAAAAACCACAAACATAAAAAATTTTTTTTTCTTTTTCTCCCTTTTTTTTTTCTTTTCAAATTAAATTTTTTCATTTTTTGTTTTTTATTATAAATACATATTATTTAAAACTGTACTTCTTAAATAAATTTTTAACAATCACTATCAATTATTTTTATTTTTATCTTTTAATCAACAATAATTTTATCAATCAATAATTATTAATTATTTTCAAATTTTTATGAAGCATGGTATATTTTTATTTTATTCTATTTTATTGTATTTTTATTGTGTGTCACATATTGTATGTAACATATTTTTGTATTTTTTCTCCTTTTCTCCTCTTGTTTTTAATTTTAATCACAATTACATTTATCTGTTATTCTTAACAAATATGGTATTGTAGTTAGAAAGAGAAAAAAAAAAAATAAATAAAAATGAAAGAGCAAAAAAAACATAGAGATAATGATCAACTATAATATAATATATTATAATATGTATAACAGGTATAAATTATTAAATTAAATTACAAAACAAAAATAATATTTTTGTACGAGCCAAAAACCTGAAATTAGTCTTTTTTTCTTGTTTTTTTTTTAAGCTAGTTTTATTCTTTATATTACAATATACATAATATTATATTTATAAATTTTTAACAATTTTATAAATAAACTATAATAGATTGTATAATTTCACTTTAAAATTTCAGTATTACTTCATTGGAATTGTGATTATCTAACCCTAGTATTTTTACATTTTCAATATTATAGAGTCGTTTTTGCCTTTCATATATTGGACATGAGTTAAATATATGTTCAATGCTAACCAATTGATCTGAGACGCAAAGGCATTTTGGAGTTATGACTGGATTTTTGAATAAGTAACTATGTGTCAACTTTGTGTGGCCTATTCTAAGTCTTGTTAAAATAATTGAGTCTTTCCGTGAAACTTCATCTATTGTTTTCCATTTTTTTACACTATCTTTTATCATTCTTAGTTTATTATTCGTAGTATTTTTCCATATTTGATCATTTTCTTGCCAAATTATTTTATTTATGCTTGGAAAAATATCTTTATAATATATGCTGCATTCATTGTGGTATGGTTCATGAACTGAATTTTTTGCCAACTCGTCAACCCTCTCATTTCCCTTCAAACTGCAATGGCTAGGTATCCAGACAAACTGAATGTTATTTGTTCTACCCTATAAAAGGTCTTTTATATTCTGAGCAATTGGATGGACTGGATATAACTGCTTCAAAGTAAGCAAGCTACTTATAGAATCTGAACATATAATAAAGTTTTTATGCGTAAAATTAAAGTTTATGTATTGAATTGATTTAAATATTGCATAAAGTTCAGCTGAAAATATAGTGGTATTTGTGGGTAGATGGTACATTTTATGAAATGATGCTATAGTGAAGGCACACCCTGTTTCATTTTGTATAACGGAACCGTCAGTATAAACTGCTTGAAAATATCTAAATTTTTGTTGAATTTTTTCTATAAAGAGTTTTTGAAACTCTTCTTTTGTCGTTTCTTGTTTTTTCCTTGAACTGAGAGATATGTCAATTTCTACATTATTTAAATACCATGGAGGTTGTTTTTGAAACTTTTGTTTTTCTATTTTTGTTCCTGTCGTGATTAGTTTTTTTTCTAGCAAAGCTTTTTTAATTCTTACAAAACATGGTTGATAATTATTTTTCTTTGATTTTAATTTATTAAATAGAAAATCATCATTTATAAATTTTGATAATGAGTGGTTAGAAAAAGAATAGAGTTTTATTCCATATTTTAGCATTTGTTTTTCCCTCCTTAAAGTAAGAGGTAGCTGAGCAGCTTCAACTAATAAACTATTGATTGGACTGGTTCTAAATGCTCCTGTTGAAACGCGCACTCCCGCATTTAGAATACTGTTTAATACCTTAAGAGTACTAACATTAGCAGAATTATATATAAAACTTCCATAGTCAATTATTGGAAGAGTTAGAGTGTTAAGAAGCCGTAATAACATTTTTCTATCAGAACCGTAGCTACCGTGACTCAACATTTTTAAAATATTCAAACTTCTACTAGCCCTAGCCTTTATTTCATTAATATGTTCTGACCATCTTAGTCTTTTATCAAAGGTCATTCCTAAAAATTTAAATTTATCTACATATGTTAATTTTTGAGATTCTATATACAAATCTGGACAACTGATATTTTTATTTTTTCTAAAAAAAAGCATGGCAACTGTTTTGTTTTTAGAAAATTTAAATCCAGTTTGTTTACACCAATTACTGAGTTTATTTAAATTTGTTTGCAAAATTTTTTTAATCTTATTAACATTTTAACATTGATATTGCAACAAACATTGCGATATCGTCAGCATATATCATATACTTAACCGGATCTCTAATTTTTTTTGTTATACTATTTATAGCAACAATGAATAAAACTACACTTAAAACCGAGCCCTGAGGGATTCCGTTTTCCATTACTTTTTCTTCCGATGACTCCTTTCCTATAGTTACTCTCATTTTTCTTTCATTTAGAAAGTTATAAATAAATTTTAGTAAATTTCCTTTAAGTCCTATTTTAACGAGTTCATCTATAACAAGTCTTCTCCATGTCATATCATATGCCTTTTCTAAATCGAAAAAGATAGATAGTAAGAATTTATTGCTTGAGAATGCTTTCATTATTTCTGTTTCAAAATAAGAAAGATTATCGTAAGTTGATCTCATTTTCCGAAATCCAGATTGGTATATCGATAGAATATTCTCTTTTTCTAAAATCCAAGAGAGTCTTTTGTTAACAATCCGTTCTAATACCTTACAAATACACCTAGAAAGGGAAATTGGTCTATAGTTGTTGACATTTTTCGAATCTTAATTATTTTTTTGGATGGGAATTATGTTAACTTTTCTCCAATTTTCAGGGAAGTCTCCCATTACCCATATTTTGTTATATAAGTCTAGTATAATTTTTTTCCCGCTTATATCTAATTGTTTGAGCATTTCATAATGTACTATATCAGGTCCCGGTGAGCTGCCTTTGCAATCTTTCAATGCGTTTTCAAGTTCCTCAATTGAAAAGCATTTATTATATATCTCATTAGACGAGGACGAAATAGACAAAGATTTTTGCTCTAATCTCATTTTATACCGTAAGAAATTTTTTTCATAATTTTCCGAACTCGACATTTTACAAAAATGGTTGGACAAGCTTTCACATATTTTGCTTTTATCTGTAACTATTTCGCCGTTCTCTAAAAGGGATGTAATTTCATTACCTCTAGATTTTCCATTTATTTTTCGGATTTGATTAAAACCTCATACAATTTTTAATGTACATCATATACCTAATACATACTTACATATTATATTCACATTCAATCTTTACACAAAACAGAAAAAAACAAAACATACGTAAATAAATACCTAACACAGAACACTACATACATAGCTCTATAAATACAATTATATAGCATTCATATTCAAACTATGTATAAATGTATATATGTATATTTATACTGTATAGTAATAGCTTAGATTCTTAGAATATAGAGTATGTATAAGGAATAGAAAATTCTGTATACGTATATAAAAATTAGTGAAATCAAATCAATTAACTTTAATTGACAAAATCTGCCTGTTATTATCAAAAAAAAATTAAATTTCCATGACAACATAATTATTTTGTCTGTTTTGTTTAGTTTTGTTTACAAGTTTACAATTTAAATGCTGAAAAACATCGAAAAATAGGATTATCGTTTCACAGGTAAGTGTAATTCATAATAAAAAAATTATAAAATTAATAATACAATTTACAAAACCTAGATTTATTTTTATCTATTATTCTAATCTATTAAAATAGATTTATTTTTCTATTTCTAATTCCATTTTGTAGGAATTATGAAATATTTATTACAAAAGAAAAGGAAGGCTATACAATGAAATATTTTGTCCATTATTTTGAAAAAATCAAGTAAACAAAAGTGCAATTACAAAAATTAAAAACGTATAAATTACTAAAATATATAAATTAAAAATAAGTATTTGAAGTGAACATAACTTAGTGATAACAAGTAAATGTAACAGTAAGTCGATGCAACCGACTTATTAATACCCTACACCTGAATAATTCGAATTAAATTAAAAATCCATAAGTGTTTTTAGCAGCTGCTTGAACTTCTTCCCTTTTCTGTCTTATTCAACTCGAATTTCAAGAACGTAAAAGAGGCATCCGCTTGGGATATGCTTGACACCCTTGTATAAAATTTTAAGTTTCTATCTTAATTATTTTCGAAGATTGGTAGTCCTTGGGAGGTTTGTGTCAGCTACCCGAATTGCCACTACAATTCATCGAATCCATCTCAGGAACATAAAGAAAACTTGCCAGAACACCATTCTATTAAATTTAAAGGTTCTACTTTTGTTAGTTTTGGAGATATGCTCGTTGCTCTTGTGCTCGTCCGGAAGTTTCCAAAATACGAACCCATGGTTCAAATTCTTTCAAATGTCAGTTTCCAATTTTACAGAAAAGGAAACATAACAGAACACCTTTGTACTAAAAATAAAAGTTCTATCTTTGTTGGTTGTGGAGATATACTCGTTTGCTCTGGGGCTCGTCCGGAAGCTTCCAAGATTTGAACCCATGGACCAAATCCTCACAAATTTCAGAAACATAAATCAAACATGAAGGAACACCATTCTGCCTAATTTAAAGGTTATATCTTTGTTGCATTTGGAGATAATATCATTTGCTCTGAGGCTCGTTCGGAAGCTTTCAAAATCCGAACCCAAGGACCAAATCCTCTCAAATTTCAGAGGCCTAAATCATACATGAAAGAACACCATTCTGCCAAAAGTAAAGGTTATATCTTTATTGGTTTTGGAGATAATCTCATTTGCTCTGGGGCTCGTTCGGAAGCTTCCAAAACCAAACCCATGGACCAAATCCTTTTAAATTTCAGAGACATAAATCAAACGCGAAAGAACACCATTGTACCAAATTCAAAGGTTCTACCTTTGTTCGTATTGGATATAATCTCATTTGCTCTGCGGCTCGTTCGGAAGCTTCCAAAATTCGAATCCACGGTTCAAATTCTTTCAAATTTAAACCCATGGCCAAATCCTCTCAAATTTCAGAGACCTAAATCAAACATGAAAAAACACCATTCGGCCAAATTTAAAGGTTATATATTTGTTGTTTTTGGAGATAATCTCATTTGCTCTGGGGCTCGTTCGGAAGCTTCCAAAATCCAAACCCATGGATCACATTCTCTTAAATTTTAGAGACATAAATCAAACTGGAAGAAACATCATTATAAAAAATTTAAAGGTTCTATCTTTATTGGTTTTGGAGATAATCTCGTTTGCTCTGGGGCTCGTTCGGAAGCTTCCAAAACCCGAACCCATGGACCAAATCTTCTTACATTTCAGAGACTTAAATAAAACATGAAAGAACACCACCCTGCCAAATTTAAAGGTTATATCTTTGTTGGTTTTGGAGATACTCTCATTTGCTCTGGTGCTCGTTCGGAAGCTTCCAAATCCAAACCCATGGACCAAATCCTCTTAAATTTCAGAGACACAAATCGAACGGGAAGGAACATCATTGTACAAAATTTAAAGGTTCTATCTTTGTTGGTTTTGCAGATAATCTCATTTGCTCTGGTGCTCGTTCGGAAGCTTCCAAAACCCAAACCCATGGACCAAATCCTATTAAATTTCAGAGACATAAATCGAACGGGAAGAAACAACATTGTACAAAATTTGAAGGTTCTATCTTTGTTGCTTTTGGAGATAATCTCGTTTGCTCCGGAATCATTCGGAAGCTTCCAGAATCCGAACCCATGGACGGATTTTGTCCAGATTCGAACTTAGCCTTTCTTTCGTAATTAGTAACCTACTATATAAATTTCATCAAGATAGCATCATTATTTATCGTGCGTACGGACGGACGGACGGACGGACATCGCTAAATCGACTCCGGCGGTGATCCTGATTCAGAATATATATACATGTCTATACCTAACTCGCTTCCTTTTGGTGGTTACAAACACCATACCAAAGTTAATATACCCTATACTTTAGGTGTAGGGTATATAAGGTAAATATACAGCAAAAAGTTACAATTATACAAATTAATAATAGTAAAAGCAAAAAGTTATTTTAACCACTAAAAGTTTTTTTTTTTAGTGCAATTCTCTGCCCACTAGGCCACCCAGGCCCCTTTTAGTATTAATATTTAATAAATTAATGTGATGCTATATATATTGCAAATTTCTTATTAAGAAAAAATAATTAAGTTATTTAGAAAAAAAAATTATGATGAGTCAAAAAAAAAAAAATTATGATATTTGCAAGATAAATAAATGACAACAATTAGATAAACTCAGCATATATGATCCAGATCCAGGTATTTATTTTTGTGTTATGTAATATAAGTTTTAAAGTCTGTGAAATAAATTAAAATAAAAGCTGGAGGCAACAAACGCATAACTATAAACTTATATTTTTAAATTTTGCCTCCAGCTTTTATATTAATTTCACAGACTTTAAAACTTATATATACTTATATTTATATATATATTTGACATATTGAAATAAACTTTTTCATAGAAATCTCGATTGTAACAATATAGTTTAGAAAATTACAGAAAAATTTGCTATTAAAAATTTATTTTCCACTTTTTAGTTCAAAAAAGCTGTTTTTAAAAAATTTTTTTTATTTATTTTATTTTATATTTTTTAGTTAAGTGATTGTTTAAAACTTTTATGAACTTTAACTCAATTATTTTTTTTCACGTTTTTTGCTTTTTTCTTAGTTATATTAGCTTTTTGTTTCAAAAATGCAATCTATCCAAATTGGTTTTTAATTTTAATAATGTTTTTAAATTAAGTAGGACTTTCTTCTAAAATGGAACTAAGAATTTACAATTGTTAAAGTTAAATTAAATTTTAATTAGTATGCGGTAAAAATTTGGTCAGTCTATTCTATCTGATGTACGAAAATGCAATCAATTCAAATCACATTCCTATTAAAACATTTCGAATTTCTAGAGGCGGGCGAATACTAGTTTGTAAACATTAAATTGTAAAAACAAAAGTTTTGTTATAAAATTATGTAAAAATGTAAATTAAAACAAAATAGAATGTAAACCAACAGTTTTTAAAGGTGCACATTTTCCAAAATACAATGCAAACTATTTAGTATTGTGGCTCGCACCAAAATTTGTAAATTTTCTTAGAATTCCATATAATAAGAAAAAATATGAAAAATAAATACTTACTTTCTTCAATTATAAGAGAAATGTACATAATTAGTACAAACCATTACCACATCTAAAATTATAAAGTTGAAGCTTTAACTTTTACCTATTTTGTACAAATTTGTTCAGACACTTAAGTTACAGGTGTTCAAAAATAGCTAAAGTGCAGTTTTTGAGCCCTAATAGCCCATAAACAGAGGATGGTAAAAAAATTTTTACTCATTCAAAAAGATCTTTCTTCTCTTAAAATTTGAAGATCCTAACTATAAACACTAAAAACATGCCGATGTTATGAAGAAAGAAAAGTATTGCAAAATTTTGTCTTCACGTAACGGGTAAATTTTAATAGTAAATTGCAAAATATTACATAATTTTGATATCGCTTTATAAAGGTGAGAAAAACGTTTTTTGTTTCTTCTAGCTAGATTGTAAATTAGATTGTAAAACTAACGCAGAACCTAGGATACATACATTTGAAAATAGGGTTTTTTTGCAATTTTGAAGGGCTGTAACTCCGTAACCTAAGAAACTAAGAAAAGATGTTAACATACGTAAAAATATATTACTGGAACTTTAATTTTTATGTCTTACAAATGAAGAGTTTGTACAAATGCCTAAGTCGCAGTTGTTTAAAAATAACAAATTTTCAATTTTTGAGCCCTAATAGCTCTTAAACAGGGGTGGTACAAAAAAGTTCTTTGGAAACTTATACTAATTCTATATTCTTCTCTCAAATTTACAAGTCTTTATTTAAAAGCGTGCAGGAGTTATGAAGAAAGAAAAGCTATTTCGTTTTCACATAACGGTAAATTCTAAAAAAAATTTAAAATTTTGATATTAATTTATAACGGTAAAAATAGTTCTGCCGGGTAGCGTTTCTAAATTGAAAAAACATTAAGCAGAACTTAAAAAATACACATTTAAAAACAGTCCTTGTTTAAAGTTTGAGGGGCTGTTGCTTCGTAATGGCCGCTACATAAAAAAGGTGTTCTACAACATTAATTTTTTTATGAGATCTACCCATGATTTCATTGCTCTATCTTTAACAGTGTAGAAGTTTTGTAAACAGACGAATTCAATTTTAACCAAATTTTTTAACTATAGAAAAAGAAAAAAAATCTTATAGCTTTATTGCTTCATCGAACTACAGGTATATACTTCAGTCTAACAAATAGAATACACAAAATGCCTTGAAAATTTATGATAACAAAAAATAAAATATTTAATTTGTTGGCTTAAATATGATTATATAGAGATTCTGTTAGTGAAGTGGCTTCTTATTGACAACTTGTAGGCTTTAACAAAAAAAAAAATAGTTACTGAAGAGTGCTTTCTGATATTCAATCTACTTACGCACATAGGTTAAATTTGAAACTGTAATAATTTTAATTACTATTATATATTAGAAATTTGCATTGAAGGTTTTTTATGGAATATTAGAAACAGTATATACAAGCATTAATGAGTGTTGGAATTATCTTTTAATATTATAATACAAAAAATTGGGCAGAATATTTTTAATAGGTACTCGTACTGAAATGGGTTAACCAACGTTAACAAAAATTAGTCACAAGGAGTTATTTAGAACCGTAGATTCATTCTGCCAAATTAGACAAAAATTAGGAACAAAAATTTCTCTTGGCAGTGTATCGTACTGAAATTAATAGGCTACTTTATATAATACTTTATTTACCGAACCCGAAATGGATTAATGTATCTCGAGAAAATTAATTGAATGATCTTCTGTGCTAAAGTGCAATACTTGTGCAAATTTTCAATTGGTCAAATCGTTTAAATACTACAACAAAAAAAATTAGAATCTTTATAGCCTGAGGCCTGATGCTGAAAATGGTTAATGCATCGTAACCAAATGAACTTAGTAAGCTTCTGTGGTGAAAAGCTAAACTTTAGTAAATTTTATACTCAATTGGTGAAATCGTTTAAGCGCGACAACAAAGAAATCAAGAACCATTCATTGAGTCCTGATGTCGGAAAGGGTTAATGTATAGTAACCAAATGAACTTAGTAAGCTTCTGTGGTAAAGAGCTATACTTTTGTAAATTTTCAACTTAATTTGCCAAACCGTTCAAGAGCGACAACAAATTGAAAAAATTTCATTGAGCCCTGGTGCCGGAACGGGTTAATAGATCGTAACCACATCAACTAAGTGAGCTTCTGTGGTAAAGAGTTACACTTTTGTAAACTTTCAACTCAATTTGTCAAACCGTTTAAGCGCGACAACAAATTAAGAAACTTCATTCCAACCTGGTGCCGAAACGAGTTAATGGATCGTAACCAAATTAACCTAGTGAGCTTTTCTGTTAAAACAACAATTTTGCAAATTTTCAAATTAAGTGATTAAACCGTTTAACCAGGACAACAAAAAAATTTAATGAACTTCGTACGGCTCTCGTGCTCAAACGGGTTACCGGAACTTTATAAAAATTTGTCTAAGGCTTTTTTATTGCTACAAAATTTTCTCGGCACCCGCCTAAAGAAGAACATTTGTACACACTTTTAACTCAATCGATCAAAGGGTTTAGGAAGGACAACGAAAAAACCAAAAAGTTTTAAAAGGCTCTCGGGCGGCAATGGGTAATGATCCTAAACGAGATATAACCTATAACTCCTCCCGGGGTCGTAGAAATGTTCCTGCAAAATTTCGTTGCATTCGGAGTAATGGTTTTTACGTGAAAAGGGCACAAACAAAGAGAATTTCTTCTTTATATATTAGACTAGCAGAGTACCCGGCGTTGCCCGGAGTATTTTATTCGCTTTATGAAATAAAAATTATTAATTTTTGTTTCTGCGTTAAAATAATTTAATTAATATAGTTAACTTATTAACTACAGATGGTGGTAGTTAATATTCTATTTTTTATTACATTTAGTTAAATTGTATAAACAGAGCCAAGAATTAGAGACAATTCGTCTACAAAAAATATTTAAAGGATTCAATAATCTTTTGAGTACACAATTACGTCGAAGTGAATTTTCACAACATATTCGTCGAAACATAAAATCCCATTTCAATTATAAAAGTAATAAATGTAATAAATTTTACGTAAGTAAAATGTCACTTCCTGTTTTTGTGAATTATCCTTTTAAGCACATTTTGCACAAATTTGCTATTAGATTCGCTCTGTCTCTCCGTCTATTGTACAAAACTTATATACTGTTTAATAAAGAGCAATGAAATATTAACTATGCATAGGTCTCTTAAAAGAGTAATGTTGTAGAACAAGTAATGTCACTTCCTGTTTTTGTGAATTATCCTTTTAAGCACATTTTGCACAAATTTGCTATTAGATTCGCTCTGTCCCTCCGTCTATTGTACAAAACTTATATACTGTTTAATAAAGAGCAATGAAATATTAACTATGCATAGGTCTCTTAAAAGAGTAATGTTGTAGAACAACTTTTTTATGTACCCTCACCGTTGAAGATCATACAGCACCGACAGCTCTTCAAATTTTGAAAAAACTTCTTTTTAAATGCATACATCTCAGGTTCTGTTTAACATATTTTCAATATAAAAAATACATGATTGTGTTTTACCTTTATAAATCAACCAGAATATTTTTACGTTTACTTTTTCTAATTATGTTTCCAAATTGATATATGCTAAAAATAAGGGTAAATACTGTATATGGATAAGAATGTAATGGTTTCTGTTATTTAAATATGTATGCACTCATTTTTGATAAAATACTGTACAGAAATGTGAATATGTTTTCTAATTTAATTGACTATGTTTATAGTATTTTTAAATATAAGCATATTATATTTAATAGTATGTACATATTTCAATGTATTTTTTGAAAAATATAATATTAAACAAATGCAGATCATATTCCCAAAATATTTGCTGACTACAGTAAATACACTAACTTAAACATTTTTTTTTAACTTTTTAACTAGAATATTTTTCTAACTAAATTTTTTTATATAAAATTATTTTCACACGAAAATAATTGCTGACAACAGTAGAGTAAAAGTATATAAACCGTGGAACAAGTTAAGAAAACATTCATAATATTATCAGGATTCTTTGGCTACAATTAATTAATTAAACTGAGATTTAATTTATTTGATTAAAAAACTAAGGTTCTAATCAAAAATAGAAAAAGGGAATATTATTATAATAAAATTTATAATAACATTTTTAATAAAAATAATAAAAATATTTAACTTTAATAGAAATAATAAAATTTGTAATAAGAATAATAAAATAAACATTTATAATAAAAAAAAAAAGAAATTGATTGTTATTATTCTCAACACAAAAGTTGCATGTTACGTGGGTAGACGACATGTTATAATACATTCCCGAATGCTGACATGATCATTTTTGTGTGGAGGAGATTATTTCTGTTCTTCAATAATGCCTGAAAATGTTATATTGTTAAAACTTAAACACAATTTTAATTACTGTTATACAGAGTGTTTTACGAGTAAACGGTATCCTTGTAAGGGGTGATAGGGGAGATAAAAACAAGCAAAAAACTTAGCATTAAGCGACGTCTATTCCTAACGGTTTCCGAGATAACGAGACTTATAGATATCTCTTCTTTAAAATTCTTTAATTTAGTTTTTTGTTTATAATTTAGGAACTAACAATCGTTAGATCAACATTACAATCGGAAGCTTACAAAATTAGCTATTTAACACAATATGAAAAAAGGTCGGCTGGCTTTTTAATAAAAAGTTATACAGCTTTCAATTTAAATATTTTTGCATTTTCTATTCAAAAAATGTCATTTAAACCGTTTTCCTAAAAAAATAACAGTATCAGCCTAACGGTTTTATGATAAAAAATTATTTTCTATTTATTGCTGCAAATTTTAAGTATAATAGCAACCCTGTAGCTAATTAAAATTGCTTAAAATTTATGCGTAAAAATTTTTTTAACCTATAAAATTGAAAAAAAAAAAAAAGTATATAGTAGGTGTAATCTATAGAATCGTATATTGATATATACAGTGCAATACATAAATAATTCACGTGTAGGCTTGTATTAACACTTTTATTAACAGTGGAAATATGTAGTTTAATTAAATATCCCGTAGAATTTTTAAATGGCTACTATCCGTGGAATGGCTCTGAATAAACTTAATTTAAAAGTTGGTTGTATAATAATACTTCTTAGGAATCTTAATATTAAACGTGATCTTTACAATGGAACTCGATTAGTTGTTAAAGAAAGTAGCAAATTAATAATAGCGGAAGTTTTAATTGGTACAGCTGTGGGTGAAACGGTATTTATTCCTATAATAGATTTAGCTCCACCTATCACAGAATTACTATTTACTATTTCATCTTAGACTTCGACAATTTGCCATTACATTGGCTTTTTCTATGACGATATTATAAATAAAACACAAGGTCAAACATTGGAAAAACTGGAGATTTATTTACCAAACCCAATATTTAGTCATGGACAACTACTCATTGGCAATATCAGAGTAGGACGTTCTGGAGATATTAAAATAAAAATTGTCGAAGAAAGGGAACAAGGCCAATTAATTCGTAACTATAAATTAACGTAATCAATAAACTATATATAACATAAAGAAATTGTACAGGTATTCATATAATTTCACAATAAGTTAGGAAATTTATTAAAATAATAGGATAGAAAATCAAAAAGGACGGGCTCTGGGAATGGAAGCCAATAATTAATTTTGGTGAATGATGAATGATTATTGATTCGTGAACATTGAATGATAAATAGCGAATTATGTGTATGAATAGTGTATGGTGAGTTGTGATTGGTGTGTGGTGAGTGGTTAGTTGTGAGTGGGAAATGCAATGAGTAGTAATTTCATAAAGATTTTTAGAATTTTTATCGTTTGTTAAAAAGTGGAATAGGCCTTTTGGGGAAACTTTTTTCTTTAGCTCATGGGTGGTGTGAGAAGAAGAAACAAAATCAATAAAACTTTAATATTTTTTTTTAATTGTTTGCAAGAAAATTATCTAGCAATCTTTAGTAAAGAAATTTGAATAGAATGATATGTCAATTGATAAACTTTTTATTCTTAACATGTGCACTAAGGGTTTTGGGGGTAAATTAAATTTTTATAAAATTATTAAAATTTAATTTCTTTGATATTTCTTTGAAATTTCAAATGTTGAAAATTCGAATGATTCGATTATTTAAAAATGATTGAATTTTTAAAGAAACTTTTTTTATTCGCCGTGCTCCCATCATGTGATGTGCTTCTTCAGTAGTTATAAATAATTAATAAATGATTTCAAACAAAGTTTATAGCATTCTGCGTTTACTTGCAAGCTGTAATTTAGCATCGAATTAAATTAATTTTAATATAATTTTACAACATAAGTATAGCGAACCAAATGTAAATTATGTTTAAAGAAATTTAACAGGAAAAATATAAAACAAAAAAGAAAATCAAAATCGAAAATCCAAATCAGAAATCAAAAATAATTAAAATCAAAATTAAATAGTTAAAATCAAAATAAAATAGTCAAACCAAAATAATTACTGAACAAATACTGTCTGTTTATTTTTTGCCATACAAACTTACAACTATTTTTTAGGATTTTTAGGATTTTTTTTTTTAAATTTAATAAAAAAATTTCTTGAACACGAAACTGTAAAATATTTTGAATTAAGTGAAAGCACCGCCCAAATTTTCCAAGTGGCATGCTGACCTGAATGATGTCATCGTAAAGTGACGCTTTAGAGAATTAATTTTAAGTTATAAATTACTGCTGTGTAAGGTTTAAGCAAAAACAAAACGAAAATATACCCAAATATATATTTAATAACAGTATATCATCAACTAACTAACTCATCGATGGAGTTCAGATATATATATAGATAATATTTACATAAATTATTACTTCTTCCCGAAATCGTTGAAATTTTTAAAATTAAAATAAAGAAAGCAATGAAAAATTAAAATGAAACAAATGAAAATAGTTTAAAAAATAAAGAAAATATATTACGTAATATATATATTTACTCACCTCTTCTATTTGTTGTGTAAAATCAATAGGAGGTTGCCCGGGTGGTGGTGCACTACCATCAACTGAAAGTGAACTTGGAACAACAACAATTCTATCACGATTAACAGGAGAATCACGTGTCATATCTGTAAATTATAAATTTATAAATTATTATATTATAAGAGATCATATATGTATTGATCTAAAAAATAAAATCTAAATATAATTTGAATTTGTACAGATGTTTATGTAATCAAATTTTTTAATAATAAATTTCTGAAGTTCAATTAAAGCATCAATTAATTCTTGGTTTCTAAGTCTTTTCGCATGATCTGTTTATTTTGCACTTTAGGGAATTTTGTACTTTAGGGAGACCACCAAATTTTTAAAATTTGAATAGAGACATTTGTTTGTGAAACTCTACGATTGGTTTTGAACTGCTCTGTGATGAATCAGGCTCCGTTACAATATAAAACAGCTTCTCTTTCTTACACACTAGCCAAACTTTAGAAAGGTTTTCTTTGTATATAGATAGTGTATAGGTTTAATTAAATGAGAGAGAGTGTGAAGAAGGAAAATAAAACAGGTATGAGTTGGACGAAAAACTGCGAACAAACTAGTAAAGGATCTTTTTGAATAATTGGAAATTGTAAAATGAAACATTGCGGGCAGAGTACAACACTTTTGAGGAAGCATATTCCGCATTTTACCGATATCAAAACAAATTAGTTAACAAATTTAGTTTTAAACCACCTACGAATTTCCAAGGTATAGAAATATTAAAAAATATTGAAGAAAACCAGGAGACATTATTGCTATTAATTCAATAGAACAGATATCATTACTTACACATACTCATAAAAAAAAATGGTTTTTCTATTAAGCGTAACGCACGTTTTGAACTTTGCACAGAGAACTTAATAAAGTTTGCGGAATGTCAATTCAAATGTTAGAATTGCAAAAGCATTTTATATCCATTATAAATCGAATATGTGATTTATAGATAATCGCTATACTTTATAGATCTCAGCAGAAAAATAAGCTTTACAACAAAAACGAAAACCCATATACCCAATTTGGTAGCATATAAAAATATACTCATTCCATAGTATTTTCCGATTCAGTTGCATGCTTAAAATTAATATTTTTCGACCGCTAAATAGTGCTTCCTTGAAATCGCTGAATCAAATACGAAAGTGAGTACTGAAGGTGGAAGTCAAATGTGAAAGTATAGGATGCCACCAGAAGCTAACATCTGCTAAGCTATACGTTGAATTAAAGATAGAAGGATAGATTATAAATAAAGATCAAGAAATGGCGATAGCGCAGATCCTTGAAGAACGCAATTTTAATGTTGGAAGTGTCAGACATGGAACTGTCGACGAGAAACAAATTTTACAATTCGGAAGAAAATCCTCTACCTAACTAATGAAGCGACTACCGAGGCCAATGACTCAGCATTTCTTTGGAAGAATAGAATGGAATGTAATCTCAGATTTTACTAAACAGTGAGTACTGTTACAGAGACAAATCTTCTGTTGAGCGTTGGCCATTAAGGCCAACGTAGTGGCTACTAAAACAACTGTAGTGGTATGAGAGGTAAGCTCAATAAATTTTATCTTGATGCTAGTCATGCAATTTAAGTATACTTGCCATTACTGAAACATGGCTTAATGATTCTTTTAAAAACGAGCAAATTCTTGATGGAAATTGGTCCATTTACAGAAAAGATCGTGATTATCTATCTGTAAATTATTCGCGAGGAGGTGGCGTACTTTTTGCCGTTAATAATTATTTATCTATTATACCATCATTTACTCGTACATATCAATCTTTCGATCACCAATTTATTAAAATAAACTTAGGTACGAATCTGTTTCAAATTATAAGCGCATTTGTTCCTAAAATTCGGCAAAAACATAAAACAACAGAACCATGGTTAGCCATGGAACCATAGAGATCTTAGGAACTTGAGAAATCGGTGCAATAAAATATACAAGAAACTTGATTATGTATAATATTGAATATGTATAAGCAACAAGCTATCAAATTTAAACAAAAGCCCATGCAGCATATAAAACTATGCAACTGATATTGGCAACATACTTGTAAGTAATCCCAACAATTTTTTTGATTTTGTTAACAAAAAATGAAAATTATTTGGGTATCTTAATTCAATGCTATCCAAGAACAATCTGGTTTCTGCTTGCAGTAATTTGTAACTTGTTTTCTGATAATTTTCAACAAGTTTATCGTCCAACAGCACCAGTTACAATTTCGGCTAACACTTTATCTAATAGCCCGAATTTGCTAATTCCAGACGTGTATCTTTCAGAAAGTGAAATTCTTGAAGCAATTTTGAGCCTTGATATAAAAAAGTGTGCTGGTCCAGACTTAATTCCTCCAATCTTTTTACATAGTTGTTCTTACAGTCTAATTTTCCGTCTTCATTTTATTTTCAATAAGTCACTTTCAATTGGGATTTCCCCACAAGAGTAGAAATCCTCCCACTTAATCCCTATCTTTAAAAAAGGAGATAGAGAATCGGAATCCTTTCGACTATACCGAAATTATTTGAAAAAATTTCCGTTGACAGAATTACTCCTATCATAAATGCAAAACTCAATGAATAACAACATGGTTTCAGGAAAGATCGTTCCACTACAAAGAACCTTATTGTTTATACATCTGAAATCCTAAATCAAATGGAGAAAGGATACCAAGTTGAGGCAATTTACACTTATTTTAGCAAAGCTTTTGATCGTGTAGATCACTTCACTTTGCTAAACAAACTATCAACTTTTGGGTTCATTTCTTGAGTGGCATCTTTCAGAAAGAACTCAAAATGTTAAATTGCGTATACTTACCGACGCAATAATTTTCTTTTTAATTATGACATAATTTAAACATAACACATTTATTGTATTGCATTCAAATACAACAAATTGGTTTATGTTTTTTATTTTGATAATTTTTTAATTTTGTACATTTTAGAAATTGTAATTAAACGCTTTTAAGTAATGTTAAAGAAATAAATTCATTTTTTCAATTATACTTCTACTTAATAATAAGATATCCAATTACATTTAATATGTTACAAAAATTAAATATAAAATGTTAAACTGCTTGTCACTATTTGTGTGTACATTTGACAGATATTATCCAACACAATTTGGGTTACTTCCGGTGTTCTTCAAGGAAGCGACTTAGCTCACTTCTATTTAACGTATTTATTTCAGATCCATTTGAGTATCTATGCAATATACGCCACATTTCGTTTGCTGATGATCTAAAGATATATCAGGTTGTTAAAGATAATTCTGATGCAACTATACTTCAATCAAGCTTATCAGTGTTACAAGCTTTGTGCATGTCAAATAAATTGGAACGCAACATACACAAATATAAGGTTATTAGCTTTACGCGAAAACGATCTTCTTTGATATACGACTACAAAATAGATAAAGTAACTTTGAAAAGGGTTTTTAGAATTATTGATTTAGAAATTCTTTTCGATAATAAACTTAATTTTAATCTTCATTATGACCAATTAGTTTCAAAGACTAATAAAATGTTAGGTTTCATTAACAGAAGAGCTAAAGAATTCAGTGATATAGCTGTAACAAAATCTCTCTATTGTTCCCCAGTTCGATCTATCTTAGAATACGGTAACATTATATCGAATTCTGCCTTTCCAGTTCATTCCAATAGAATCGAATCAGTTCAAAAGTAGTTTCTTTTATTTGTATTAAGAAATCAATATAATCCTTCTGATTTTGCTAATCTTCCCAATTACACTACAAGAGTTAATTCATTAAACATGCTTTCTTTATCTTTACGTAGACAATTATTGTCTTCATGTTTTACTTTTCATATTTTGGATAATAGTATTTCTATCCAATCTCTTAATAACAAGTTTAGACTTTACGATAGTGTTAGGCAAACTAGAAATAATAAATAGAAAAACTAGAAATATTTTTAATGGATTACAAACACAATACAGAGTACGGAAGAAATGAACCCATCAATAGATGTTGTACTACTTTTAACAAAATTAGTCATCTTTATTCTATATTCATCTCCAAAATTACTTTCAAACACATTTACAACAACATTTTTACACTTTAATGACCTCAGACAATTAATACTTACCGACGCAATAAATTTCTTTTTGATTATGACATAATTTAAACATAACACATTTATTGTATTGCATTAAAATACAACAAATTGGTTTATGTTTTTTATTTTGATAATTTTTTAATTTTGTACATTTTATAAATTGTAATTAAACGCTTTTAAGTAATGTTAAAGAAATAAATTCATTTTTTCAATTATACTTCTACTTAATAATAAGATATCCAATTACATTTAATATGTTACAAAAATTAAATATAAAATGTTAAACTGCTTGTCACTATTTGTGTGTACATTTGACAGATATTATATTAATTTTTTTTTGTTAATACTTTTTTTGATCTGATCTTGTAAAATGAATTTGAACATGTAGTTTAAATAATAATAAATTTTTTAGATTAAAGTTAATAACAGATCAGTTCTAAGTCATTGTTGTGTATAATTTTAAATATAAGCATTATTTTAATTTTCTTATAACGACCTTGTTTTGGTTTTGCTTAATAAAAATTAAAAAAAACCAAATTGGCGATTGTTTTAAATTCCCTTACTATTAAGATATCTCATAAATTTTTTTTAATTCAAGAAAACTTCAATGTGCTACGAGTGTCCCATTGGTTTTATTTAACTTGGTTATAATAATGTTCTCCTTGGTGTTATGATTCTGCCAAGCAAAACTAAAATTTAAGTTCCAGTACAATAACTCAGTACCATTACCTGATACTCAATTCTTTGTTCTAAGTACATACTTTAAAATCAAAACTGTCAACATCCAAGTTCGAGTGAAAATTTAAGTAAAATACTTACTAATTCTGAAAAGTAATTAAATTTTGGGTTTTATACTTTTGTGATTAGTTTCTATACGTCAGTATTTTCTGTGGTACTTGTGTACTTTTTATGTAATTTTATTAAATAATTTATTTTATTTTATCTTTATTATTGTTTTAGTTCTAAATCTAATAGAATTGATATGAATTTTTTGATTTTCTTTATGTTATTTTTTAGAGCCTAGTTTCTAGATTTACAAAATTAGTTTAAAAAAAAAATTCACCTTATACACTGTTATAACTGTCTGGTTTTCATAGTTTTTTTTTTGTTTTGTGCTTATTTACAATATATTTTATTTATGTTTCAAAATTAATTAAAACATAAAAAAAGATAACCGAGATATATACATATATAAGATATGAAAAGTTAATAAAAAATTATAGCAATATCTTGCTATCTAATTAAAAGCAAAATTCGGTATATCAAATTTAAATTTCTTATATATAGTAATACATTATAGTTATCAGTTCAGCTTATTCTTAAGAAAAAAATATACATAAATAAATAAATAAAGTAGTTAAATATTTTGCTAGTAGGTATCTTTTTACTTTCAAAGAAACGCATACTATCGATATTCTCCAATTCAATCCAGAATTTGTTATAAAATTTTAAATAGTTATGTAAATAATTATTTTTCTAATGATTTGTTCTGGTATGGCTATGCACATCTATCCTTCTGTGATAAAATTATGAAATTTATATGAGATACTTGCAGTTACTTATATTGTTCATTTAGTTACTATTACAAAAAACTGAAAAGTCAATAGCAAAATTAGTAATAACTACGTCTAGCACTACAACTATGAACTACAATATATATACAACTATGAACTACAATAGCTAATGCAACATGTTTTTTTTATTTTTATTTTTCTTTTTACCAGAACCGAACAAGTAATTTACATAATGCATTAATGCAAACGTATATAATCCGCAACTTTGATCTATCTTCCAACATATCAAGACTAGATCAAAGTGAGTTAATTAAGTAGATAGAAATACCTACAATAGCAATACCACTCAGCACTAATGTAAAAAATATAGCTAGTATACACAATATGAAATTCGAGAATAAAAATTCTTTGCAATTCTTTATGTACTTAAATGTACGTAGTATTAAATGCAAATTGGATAATATCGCTTTAATTAGATTTTTATTAGATTAGACTTTATTAGATTCTCACTTAGGTAATATTAAAAACACTAATTCTATAATAATAGGTAACTTCAACTGTAATATTAAAAATGAAACTGATAAAATAGTGTCCGACTACAAAACAATTGTTGAATCGAATGGATATTCTTTTTGCGATGAGGCTGTGACCAGCCCAGCTTCAAATTCATGTGTTGACCACGTACTAAAAAAAAACTATCAAATAAAATTAATATAAATTATTTAAATACAATTATATCAGATCACAAACTTTTATTAATTTAAATCCTTTGGATGAGTAAATACTGCACAAATAATATTGTAACATATAAATATACTAAAAATGTAACAGATGAAAATACTTTTCAATATCAACTGGGAATTTAAAAAATTGACTTTTCGTTGAGTGTTGCCAATATTGTATACAATAATGTAGTTTCCACTATAAAAAAATGTCTTCAAATTGCTACAACACAAAAAACTATCACAACAAAAAAACTAAAATATAGCAAGCCGTAGATTGATAATGAATGCATTACATTATTTAAAATTTTAGGAAAAAAATTAATGGCAGAAAAAGCATATTCAAGATTTTAGTAATGTCTATTTTAGAAACAAATATCTTTATTGGCTGAATAAAGTAACGTCAACAAAGAGAAAAAAACAATAAGAATATGACTCATATAAATTTAGTAAAAGTTCACATAATCAAAAGTAGACATGGAACGTAATATTGTAAAAGATAATACCAATTATAATAAAAATAATGAGTTTTTTAATGGTACGGAAAACAATCCAAATGAAAAAATCACCAAGATCCAAGACATTAACAATTTGTACTGAAAAACGCACGAGAATTTTCGCAAATCGCGAAAAAAGCACAAAATATGTTATTTTAAGAAGATTGACAATGATAAATTATATCTTTACGAGAAAGCAATAAAACGAGAACTGACCTTACGTGTTATATATATGTGAATTTAAAAATATTAATAATATCTATGTATGAATTATGATTTATATGATTGTATTACGGTTTATTAAGTTCGAAAATGAGAACTTGATAAATCACGTTGTGTTATTCTATACAAAATATATATATATATATATATTTTTTAGTTAAATGACAGGGTGTCTAACATTCCGTCTGCCTTGACAGCTACCAGCTTTCAATTTCTTCCACAGTAGGTAATTTGACTATAATTTATGTATCGCTCGATGATAAATTCCGTGTTTTGTTTTTACATCAGCTACACGTATTTGGTTGTCTGGACCTTTTGAAACTGAAACAATGCGGCCCACTAGCCATTTTTCTGGGAGAAGATTGTCTTCGTGAATAAGCACTAAAATTCCTTCTAAATAATTATGCGATATTTCTTGCCATTTGTAAAGTTTTTGTAGATTTACAACATATTCTCTTGACCACCAATGCCAGAAATACTGCTGAATGACTAAAATTGTTTTCCATTTATTGACATTTGATGTATTTTCACTTGACATATCAGGTTTAATTATTGTGTCCAAGGGTGCTTGATTCCAAAAATGTGCAGGTATTAACGCTTGCTCGTCATTAGTTAAGACTGTTGACAATTCTTCTACTTTTAATTTTGCTTGTTCAATTGATGGAATAACAGTGCTTTGATATATTTTACCGCCGCCTCCCAAAGATCTCCAAAATGTGGTGATCTAGGTGGTGTGTTTGAATTCTCGCTACAAAATTTTGATATGGCTAACTGTGTGTTTCCTTCAAAGAACGGTCTTCTGAATTCTTCAAGTTTTCTTTTAGCACCAACAAAATTCGTAGCGTTATCGCAGTATAGTTTTCTACATAGTGTTCTACGGCTAATAAAACGTTTGAGGGCTGCGATAAACGTATCTGCAGATAGTGAAGATACCATTTAGACACCTTTAGACACGAAGCACACGAATACAGCAATGCATGTTTTGTATAACCATCTGCCTTTTACTACATGTATAGTAAAAAAAGGGCCACAGAAGTCCACTCCTGATATAGAAAATGGTAACGATATTTTAGTTCTATCTGATGGAAGATGACCCATTATTTAATGCATTACCTTTGGACGATAATTTGCACAAAAGATGCATGATCTGACGGTTTTCCTTGTATATTCTCTAGCGTTTATTAGTCAAAATTGCTATTGTAAAATTGCTATTAAAGCTCGAGATCCTGCATGAAAATTTGCTCTATGTAAGTAACAAATATATGTTTTTACGAAACTGTTTTTCTTTGGTAAAAAGATGGGGCATCTTACACTGTACTGTAGCTCTGAATTTTTCAGTCTATCTCCACCGCGTAACAAATTTAGTTCTTGGTCGATAAATGGATTTAAACACCGCAATGCATTGTTACCTTTAATGCAATTGCTTGATTGAAGTTGTTGAATTTCTTCTTCAAAATCGCTTCGTTAAAGGAAATATATGGTTTCAAAAAATGTTAATTGCAATTCTGCAGCTGTAAAAATATCAAATGAAAGAGGTTGATTTGAATGGTTCTTCTTAATTACATTGTAAAATCTGTAAATATATGCCATAAATCGACGAATTTTCAGAAAATTACTGGAGTTATTAATTTTTTGGGCTAAATCATTTACATTTAGCGCTATTAGTGCTGATCTTGGATTTTTGTTGTTTATTTTTCTTTGCTGGGGTAACTCTATTGATAAGTTCAGTTGATAATTTGGCTAGTCTTCTGGCACTGAATATAAAAATTTAGGCCCTTGAACCAAATTGATTCCTGCAATTCTACAACAGTAGCACCTCGAGAAACTATATTTGCGGAATTATTTTTTCCATCTACATGTTTCCAACCAGCTCCCTCGGTTAAATCTTGAACGGAAGATACACGATTGCCACCAGAGTCTGCCATTTAGAAGCATGGGGTGATAACTAACCTAAAACGATGATAGAACCACTCCAGCAGTACATAGCATTTATTTGTTTTTCAAAGTTTCGTTTTATTTTAAATAAAAGTTCTGAACTATTACAGTACCGAGAGGCTCTAAAACCGATAAGGTTTTCCGTTTTTTACTTGGTGAAACCTTTGATTTCGCACTTAATAAATTTACTTTCGTAAGCCCATTGATAATTGTGCACCGAATATACACACAGGAACCATAAGTGCGATTTCTTGCATCTGAGAACCCATGCAGTTCGACCCATGCATCTGAGAACCCAAACATATCGATCAATTGCGATTTCATTTATTTTACATAAACCTATTTTAAAAATTTTCCAACGACGATAGTGTTCCATTGGTAATGATTCGTCCCAATCAAGCTTAAGTAATCACAGTTCTCGCATGAACCGAAAAGTCGCGCTAAGTCAGATAGAACCGTGCGTTTAGTGATTTTTGAGCTGATGTTTGAATTTCCTTCATTGTAAAAAAACTTAAATATATCGGATTTTGGCACCCGAATAATGTCTAAAGTTTTTACAGCTTCAAACATTATCTAATTTTAGTGCTTTTTCACGTTCATGTTCAGGAATATTGTAACTAAATTTACAGCTGTTCGAACACCATTTGCACAACTTTAAGTGAGCAGATTTGAGAATGTCGGTAATTTCTAAGCTTTCAACTTTCCATGAAATCGATGAAATCGTCGACATAAAACGAATTTTCAATTGCATCTGCAGCAACAGGATATTCTTTCGAAAAACGGTCAGCTAGATAATTTAATGATCTGATCTTGTGGCTAGATATGACAGCATAAGCTGCGCCATATGTTATAGTTTTTAAACGATAAATTTGGAGATCTTGATATTTATTTTCGCGCCAAATAATGAATTGAAAATTCATATCTTCTCGTTGTACAAAAAACTGCCGATACATTTTGGAAATGTCAGCTGTAAAAGCATAAGAGGAGCTCAGAAGCATAATGGCATATCTACATGCAAAAAAAACTTTTTTTTATATTTTTAATCGATCAAGTATGTCTCCCAGAATCAGTGTTATTAATTTCCAGTTTCGAAATTGCTTTTTCTCCATTTATTTACCACAAAAATACTTTTGGTTTTCTAACTTTTTTAATTTTATTGAAAACCAAAGTGGCTTAACCCACATTGTTGCTTAACAATTAATTTATGGTTTTAACAAAAAATGCAAATTTTTTATATGATGTGCATTTAATATTATTACTTTTTGTTTTGAATTATAGTATTTACTATTTCTGTGAAACATAAAACTATTTCGGAATAACAATTTTCGAATTAAAAGTAAATAAAAATTTAGATTCTATATTAATTGTAGAGGTTTTCTATTCATTTTTGAATCAAATATTTAAAAATCAAAATGAATCTAATAATAATATTAATTTTCATTTAATAGTATTACTCTAACAATGGAGCTGAATAAGCTATAATTAAACTTCAAATTAAATTTTATTAATATAATATTATTTTACCTTTCATTACCTATTTTAATCTTTAATTAACAATATTCCCCTTTTGAATATGCTTATTACTTTCACTCTGTCCATCCGTCCGTCTGTCAGTCTGTTTTCAAAACTTCTACACCGTTACAGACAGAAAAAAATTTAACCATGGGTAGGTCTAATAAAAAAATTAATGTTGTAGAACAATTTTTTCATGTAGACCCCATCCATTACGGAGCTGCAGCCAAATTTTGAAAAAGCCCTATTTTTAAATGAGTATATCTCATGTTCTGCTTAACATTTTTTAAATCTCAAAACGCTATTCGACAGAACTTTTCTATAACTTTGATTTAATCAATATAAAAGTTATACAATTTTTTAAAATTTAGTATTTGAATTTACTGTTATCATAATTTTGCATGATTTTTCTACCTTTCTAACTTCATAACTCCGGCACGCTTTTAGATAGGAACTTGAAATTTTGAGACAAGAAAGAACTTTTAGAATTAGTATAAATTTCCTCAAAATAGTTGAATTTATTAATAAAATTCCGGCCTGTCAATCCCACTATAGTAGAAATTCGAATTTGGATAGAAAATATTTATCATCTGATTTGAATATTAATAAGCTATACGATCTTTACAAATATTCGACTGAAAGTCCAAATACATGTTTACTGAAGTTTTTAACCGAAAATTTAATTTACATCGAATTGAAACTATCCCATCAAGAGATGCTGATGATGTTGCTAGTTGTCTTTTACATTACATAAAAGAAAATGTAACAACTTGTAATTTAATAATGTACTCTGATCAATGAGGGGGGCAAAATAAAAATATTAAAATGTCGCTAACTTGCTTGAAAATGGTATTAAACGAAAATTTCTCAATAAAGAAGATTGAACATGAATTTCTTGTTTCTGGGCATTCTTATTTAAGATGCGACCAAGATTTTGGGCTAATTGAGAAAAACAAAAAATTGTTTAAACACATTTACCCTCCGATTGAAATAATAAAAACTGCGAAAAAATAATTACCACTCAATGTTGTTAAAATGAAAAGAGAACATTTATTTTCCTCCAAACCCATGGAATATTTCATTACACGAAGAATAAAATATGAACGAAAAAATGCTGTTAATTGGTTTAAAATCCAGTATTTAAAATATGAAAAAGATTATCTGTCAAAAATATTTTTTAAATATTCTATTAACCCAGAAAATTGTTTTGTCAATTTTAAATATTGAGAAACGACCATTGCCTGCACATGATTATTTAACACAAACATTAGCTTATCCAAATGGTTGAAAAATATCTACAGAAAAAAAGAAAGATTTGGTAGAATTAATAAAATTTATAGCACTAATACTAAATAAATACACCATGCATTTTATAAAAATCTGAAAAGTGCAAACCATGTCGATGAAATTATTTTTACGGACTTGGAAGATAAAACACTATTTTATTTAATATTTTAATACTTTTTTTTATTAATTTATAATTTTTAAGAATAATTTTGTTTTTTTATTTCGTTATTTCAAAAAAGAAATATTGAATTGTAAAAAAAAACATTTAAATTATGCCACAAGTGTTTTTAATATTTTCATTTATATGTAATGCCAAAGTGGCTTAACCAAAGTGGCTTAATGGATGCATCGAAGACGACACGAACAGGAGTTGATGAGCTTCCTGAGCGAAGAACGCACTGATGAAGAATAAAATAATGTAGACTGGGAATATCAGCCTAAGAAACACGTTCCATATGTCCAAGATTTAAATATTTCGACATAAACTGCGAATATAGTTTTTTTGTGATCCAAGTCACGATGTAGTCTTTTTTCTAATAAATAAAATCCTGCTACTATCCAACCCAAAACTGTTTTCTGAAGCAAAGGTAAATCTTGAGCTAGTTTAATTTGGCCGAGTGCTAGTAACTCTATAAAGGTGTCATCTCCAATAAGAATGTAAATTTTTTGTGACTTGTGAAATGAAGGATCAGATAGTATTATATTTTCAGGTATTTTCCAATTCTTTACGTATAAGGATTTATTAGGTTGACATCCAGTAATTATTGACAGTACCCACATTTGCAAATTCGTGGAGTAATTTGTGGTGCGTGATTTTATTAAGGCAATAGTTTGATGATGAATTATTGAAACAACTCTTCCTACACCTTCAACACTGCCATAAGCTGCAGTTCGTTTTACTCTCAACATGTGTACCAAATTATCAGTTATGAAATTCAGCTGAGATGCTGAGTACAAAAGAGCCCTTGCTGTGTGGAATATACCACGGTTGTCTTTTATTTGTACCAAGAAAATATATTGATTTTGCGTTTCGCAAATTCTTGTACCTTGAGCTGGTGTTGATGTACAAAAAAATAATAGAATCTGGAGTTGTAGTTGTAGTACAATTGGATAATAAATTTGTTACTGAATTCGCAGTTAACGTAGTTAACGTAGTTTCTGAAAAAAACAAGCATGGAGAATTTGTTGCATTTAATGTTGTGTTACAACCCCGTTTGCATTTGATTACGACCGATATTACCAGGTTTGCTGCTATTGTTTAAAACATCATATTTAGAATTATTGCCTTCACTGGATTCTAAAAATAAACATCTTTTAGTAAGAATTTTGTCTAAATCATCCGAAGTAGATAATGTTGAATATTATGCCACTTAGTATGAGAGTCACCATTTAATTTTGTAAAAGCCAAATGTATAATGATCGAATTCAATATGTCGTCAGTGTTACCCAAAGAATTTAAAGCAACCTAATCGTAACTGCTAAGATCATCCCTTTGTAACTGGTGAAATATTGAACACTTCGGAAACATGCTCCTGAAAAATAATAGTTGGGTTATCATATCTGTTTTTCAGTACTTCAAGAGCCTTTTCGTAATTTTTGTCGTAATCTCCAAGAGCTTCAACGGTTCTTAATGCTGGTCCAGACAAACATCCTAGTAAATGAGTATATTTTCCGTTCAATTCGGTCAAATATATACTCATTTCTCCAATACTATTTCTGTTATGACTTGATAATAAAGAAAAAAATCTTCAATTTAACTTCACAGTAAAGATCCTCCAGTTCACCTAGAATGGTTTCATTATTGGCGCCGTTCGGACTTAATCTTCCTACAGTGGTTTGATGTGAAATTAATAATTTCCAATACGACTCCAATATTCCAAATCTACATTTCAATTCCGTAGCTGAAATATCCTTTTTCGAAAAATTTTAATCCGCGAGATGCACCCTTTGTTTGATGAACGTTGAGTCTTTAAAATTTCTATTCTCAGCAGTATCTGGGTCAGTAGGAGGCTGTGTTGGTGCCATTGCCTACAAATATATATGTACCCTAAAAAGAAAGTAATCAAACAAAAATAATACCAATATTTATAATTTAGTTTTTTTTAAACCTAGTAGTAAATTTTCCAAGAAATCAAGAATACATGAAATTGAATTTGTAAAAATGCTTGTATGAATGTTGCATTTATTTTTCTACGATCAGCTAATAACACGTCTATTTTATCGGTTTATCAGCTATTGAAATATTTATATTGCTTGTTTGTTTTAAAATTCAATATGCAGCGGGATTTAATCATTCAATGTTATACAATGTGATATTAGTTGATTAGTTTAAATTTATTTTCAAATTAATTATTGATAAAGTTTATTAATTAAAATTAATTTAAAATTTATTTTTATATTTATCAAAAAACAAAATTTAAATTTTATTTAGATTTTATTTGTTTTATTTACATTTAATGTAAACAAAATTTACGATTCTTAAATTTCAATGTTCAAATAATTTTTTAAAAACCAAAATGTAAACAAGTGTATATGTGCCTTTATTTATTTATCTTCAAGCTTATAATGTAATGTTGAAAGAATGTGTCCAGTATTGTAAACATAACGAGAAAACGAAAATGACAAATTATTATTGATTGTTTGAGTTTACCGGCACAATTTTATATTTGAAACATAACTTCAACTCAACTGTAAAAATGTATGCACCACGAGGTTCAACTTATGCACATATATTAATAATTTTATATACCTAAGCACATAAATACCAAAAATTATTAACAATTTTTTACGATAAATTTATAATAGTTTTAATTTAATTATTTTTTTTTTTTTAAAACGTCCTGTCACGGTCGCCATGAAAAACCCATGAGAATTTTCGCGGTTATTTTTAATCAAATTTTTTTTTTTTAGTAATTTTTGTTTTATTTTTAAATAAAAGATCAAATAATTTAGATAGCTAAGTTTTAATCCTTTAATTTTTATTTAGTTCAAATTTATCTGATTTAATTATGTTAAAATATGTTATTTTAAGAAGATTGACAACGATAAATTATGTATTTACGAGAAAGCGCTAAAACGAGAACTGGTTGTACATATATGTGTTTAATTTATTAATTTAAACAAAATTAATAATATCTATACGTATCATCTTAACTTGTATTGTAATATTGTTATAAAGTATTAAATATGACTTTATAAAACGGTATCTAATGAGAAAATAATTGCTACATGTGGGTTTATCAAGTTCGAAAATGAGAACTTTATAAATCACGTTGCGTTATTCCATACAATACACATATATTTTTTTTAGTTAAATGACTTGTATTGTAATATTGTTATAAAGTTATACCAATTTTCAAAAAAAAGGAGATATAGCTGATATTAATAATTTTAGACCAACATCAATAAGATCAAACTTCAGCAAGATTATTGAAACATATATAAGCAAACAACTTGTAGAATACTTAGCACAAAATAATTTGGTATCAACTATGCAATATGGTTTTACAAAAAAAATCGAATACATACATTTTCTGCATTATTTGATGTTATAACACACGTACAAAATAATGTTAGTAAAGGAAAAAAAGTATGTATGATGTTTTTCCATCTTACAGAAGCATTTGATGCAGACAGGAAAACCTTAATAAGAATTGTATACGCGTATGGGTTAAAAGGTAAAGAATACAAATGGTTTGAAAGCTACTTTGCAAATAGAAAGCAATATACTGTATGTGATAATATAAAAAGTCAAATATGTGATATCGAATATGAAGTAATTCAAGGCAGCTCACTTGGTCCGATGCTTTTCTTAATATATGTAAGTGGTTTCTCAAACTTAAAGTTACATGGAAAAACGTTTATGTATGCAGATGATCTTGTAGTAGTATAGTGAAAATACTTATTCGAACCTTGAAATAAAAATTAATTTAGACATGAATGCAATCTATAGATGGATGTGCCTATATAAACTAACAGTAAATATAAGTAAAACCGTATATCCTAATTAAAGCGAAAAAACATAACTATATCTATATATTATAATGATACGAAATTGGAACAAATAAAAATCTACAAGTACCTTGGAATTATAATGAATGAAAATCTGAATTGGAATGCACACGTAAACAAGCTAATAAATAAAACAAGAAAAATTGTGGGAGTGTTCAAGAAACTAGGGAAAATAGTTCCACACAACTCTAAAATTTCAATCTATTATAGTCTTTTTCATAGTTCGATTTCATATTGCATATGTATATGGGGTAATACCTTCGAAAGAAATTTAAACTTTTGGCAGAAAATATAAAAAAAAACTATAAAAAATATCTTTTGTCTAAATGGTAGAATATCAACTAATTTAATACACAAAACCTACAACATATTAAAACTAAAAGATTTCAGAGATATGTCACAAATTTTGCACATACACAACATAAAGCACAGTAACATTAAATCTAATACCATATTAACAACTAACAATGATATACACAAAATACACAATACCTACAACATATTAAAACTAAGAGATTTCAGAGATATGTCACAAATTTTGCACATACACAACATAAAGCACAGTAACATTAAATCCAACACGATATTAATAACTAACAATGATATTCATCACCATAACACGAGAGCAACTACTCAAATGCGCTTTGTCGCTGGTAGAAACTAAAGTGGACATTTTTTTAAATTTGAAAGTTTTATCCTTATAGCAAACATATGTTGTTTTGCTTTTATTTGTTTTGATGGTGCACGTGTTAGTTTAAAAATTTGTCAAATATTTCTTAAATTAAACGATAATAAGTAAAAAATTTTAATTTGGAAAAGGAGTGTAAAATGGTTATATTAAAATAAAATAAAAAAAACCCAAAATAAAAGCAATTTTTTTTTATTTACAATAAGGGAAACCTTAATAAAGATTTGGAAAAATATAAACATCCCAACTCCAGAAAAACATTGGCCTTGGCTAAAAAAGCAAAAAAAGTTAATAACTGTAATAAATTAAAACTTGGGAACCTTGTGAAAACATCTATTCTTGGAGAAAAATTAGGTTTCTAATAAATAGCAGAATTGCATTTTACAATGAGCTTCCAGAAAACTTAAAAAAATTATCAACTGAAAAATTAAAAAAAATTATGAAAATATTAAGTATAGAAAAATACAATAATTGAAATAATACAAATCTCTCGATGTTGCAAATCAGTAATAATCAAATTGTGAATTAAACTGTATTTTTATTTTTTTATTTTTTTTATTACTCTTGTCATTTATAAAATTATTAAATTACTCTTTCTTTTTATTTGGGAATATATAATTATGTATGATAGTTTACTGTTTTCTTCTCTTTTTTGTTTTAATAATACTTCGTAATTGGCACTGTTTTATAGATTTCATATTTATAATTTTTTAATTATGTACTATTAAATTATAATTTTGATTAAAAAAAAAAAAGAAAAAAAAAAACATATTAAAATTATATACTCTGTACGAGGTGAAGAGCTCTTTTTGATATTAAGAAAAAAGATAAATAAATAAAATTCACCTAATCAAACAAAGCTTGAGCAGTCTCTTGATTCAACTTCCAACATGTCAGAATTGAACCAAAGTTAAGCAAATAATAAATAAAAAGACCAAGAATATTGATTGAGCTAAGATCTAAATACATAAAGGGTTAGTTTTGTAAAGAAGTGAATTTATGAAAGTTAATTTATTTCAGTAAGTAATCAATATATAATTAACAAAAAATAGTATCGAATTTTTGAAATTTTCTTGCTTTGTTTCCTACACCAAAATACTACGGGGATTATAATTTCCACTCGTAATATAATGCTAAAGAGACTAGAATTACTTATTCACGCTATTCATGACTACAACCAATATTCATGACCACATTGACCACAACCAATGGTCATGCTCGTGTAAAGTCTAGCTTTTAGTGTTAGTTTATTAACATTAGTATTAAAAAGTTCAGACTCTATTAGCATTCGCGAGAGGTTCAAACCTTTCGTAATCTGTTGAATGGTGTGAAATATTAAAAACCTCTACCGATCTCAAATAGTGTGAATTTTCCCTAAATCTCATCTGTTTGCGAATTTGAGGGATATAATATCGAATAATTTGCTAAACAAAAAGGATGTTCACTAATCGACGTGACTACAGAAAATTGAGATCTATTAGAGAAAGTCTAGCTTCATAAGGAGGAAGATGAATAGGGTCAGTCCATGGTAAATGACTTTAAACTTAAAATTTTATTTTGGGCTGATTCAATGCGGGAAATATCTATATCACGCACGATACGGAGACCAAATCTGACTTGAATATTCAAGAATTGGTCTGACGTAGGTAATGAAAAGATGCTTCGTGATATACGAGTCAGAAAACTGCTTTGCTAACGCATACTGATGACTAGAGTAGAGTTAGCTCTGTTAACTATGTGGTTATAATCAATTTAAAATCCAGCTTGTTATCCAATACCAAACCCAAATCGGTTCGCAAAGCAGTTTTCTGAACTGTATATTACGAAACATTTTTTCATTACCTACGTTAGACCCTTACAACGGCTTGATTGTTAAAAGAATACTCGTACCTGATAGTTGAGTTAGTAGGTAACCTTGAAAAGCTCATAATTTAGCACTTCCTAACATTTTATTCGAGATTGTTATGCTTGCACCACTCACTGAATTGATTCAGATCATGTTGCAATAAATTACAGTCCCGAACGGAAGTGTTTGTTTTGCTAATTTTAGTATCATTAGCAAAATCTGCGAGTTGTCAGATGTTGCTCCTTCGTAACTCAAGGCTGACGGACAATCATCTGTTTTACGTTTAGGATTAAAAAAATTCATAAAAACTTCACGGATTTCAATAAAATTGCAATTTCATTATGTCAATATAATTTTTATAGAGATTATCAGATAGATTTTTGCATTAAGAAATAAATTGTAGTGGTCGTTTGAATTAGATTGGATATACCTTTTCCAAGCAGAATTACGCTCATTTCTAAGCGCATACGTAATTCTTCTGTTGCCCATGGTTTAGAAATATTACAATTTGTACGAGTTAATAGAGCACAAACAAATTGATAATTGCTCATAAAAATTGTTGAGACAGGTTATAAAATTAGATGTACAGAAAATAGATTCAAAATCGATTGAAGCAAGAAGAAAATTGAGATATGGAAAATGTATTTTGGTAAAATCAAATTTTGGGTAATTCTCAAAAAATAAAGTTTTCGTTGTTTTTTCCCAACAATTTTCGAAAACTGATGCGAAAACTAGGTCAAGTTATCTACCCAATATGTTCGTAACAGAACTGATTTGTTGCAGATGGAAAGAGTTCACAGCAACAATGACAGATGACTCGCAAATTGAAGATATATTATCTGCTAACAAAAAACCATCAGTATCTGACCATAGCCATTTTAGATTAGGAAGGTTAAAACCTCCAAAAACAATTAGACTATCTAAGTTTCCTAAATTGTGAATAGATGATATATAGATGAAGAGAATTACAACATCGAAGTTTATTTAAGATGCAAGGATACATGTATGAAACTAAAAAGTATAAGC
>OX352772.1:84808570-84918135 GCA_947095535.1 Poecilobothrus nobilitatus
TTTATCTTTTATTGGTATTGTGACAGTATTACGCTCAATTAATTCCGTTAACTCCCCCACAAAATTATCAAAATTACTAACAGATTCAAGGTTGGCCCAGATATTCGTATTTCAAAATTTTCATACATTAAAACCGTTTTGAAATTATTTAATTTTTCTACTTTTGGCTCAACGTCAACACTCACGAAAAACAGCTGGCGGTCAGAGAGACATGTATCACAGATATGCAAATTGTATTTGTATTGATTTAAATCAGATATTAGATGATCAATTATAGTGTTTGAGGATATTCTTCTAGCACATTCAGTTGATAATTTATTATAAATAATATATCCATTAGTTATTAGGGTATTGTTGTAGTGTTCTACATCCCTACAATTATGTTTAAGTAAATTTATATTGAAATCACCCAAAATAATGGAGCGACTATACTTTTGAGTAATTTCATCAAGTTTATTGATAAAATCTCCAACTCGCGTCCTATGATGTCGATATATTGACATTATATTAAAGCCAAGCTACGTTAGTTTGACAGTTAAAAAAGTTGAGGAATCAAATTCTTCTTTATGAACAAGAGTACTACTAATCTTTTTGCTGACGTATATGGTTGACCCGCCATAAGGAATCTCACGGTTATCGAGAAATACGATTCATATCCAGGTATATTAAAAAAAACGATTTTCACCTTCTTTTAACCAGATTTCAGTTAGAGCGATAACATGCACTTATGAACTATATGAGTTCATTAGAATTTGCAAATTATCTAATTTATTACGTAAACTTTGAATATTCACGTATAATATATTAAGATTATTTTTATAATTTATATTATTATTCATATCAGAAAAATATTGTACCCTCAAACCATCTTTGAAATCTTCCGACTCATCTGAACGCATTATTGCATAAATTAAACAAGGTAGAATGTAAACCAATGTGAAAAAATGTGAAAATAGGACCTTTTTGAAATTTTGAGGGGCCGTAAGTCCGGAATCCTATATAACTAAGAAAAGCCGTTAACACACGTAAAAATATATTATTAAACCTTTAATTTTCATGTCTTGCCGAAGAAAAATTTTTACAGGTGCCTAAGTTACAGGTGTCTAAAAATAGCAAATTTTCAATTTTTGAGGTGTAATAACTCTTAAAGAAGGGGCGCTACCCCTGAAAAAAATTTCTGAGGAAACTTATACTAATTCTAAAAGTTCTTCCTTGCCTAAAACAAATCTTTAACACACGTAAAAATATAGTACTGTAGCTTTAATTTTTATATCATTATTTTTATATGTCCGTCTGTTTACAAAACTTCTACACCATTAAAGATGGAGAAAAAAATTTTAAACATGGGTAGGTCTCATAAAAAAAATAATTTTGTGGAACAACTTTGTCATGTAGCCCCACCCATTACGGACCTACAGCTCCACAAACTTTGAAAAAGCCCTATTTTTAAATGCATATATCTTATGTTCTGCTCTAAATCTAAATCTAACAAACTTAGAAGAAAGTTTATTAGATTGAATGGTAGACCAGCTATTATAATATTATTTTGGTTACTAATTTGTGTTGGTTTATCCACAAGTGATTCCAACAGATACAATTTATTTTTCAAATTTTTACTTTTATTATTAGTGAGAAGAATTTGTTGTTTTAATTGATTGTTTTCTTCAATCACTTGTTGGTAATGTTTTACAAAATTTTTTAATTGTGTTTGTATGTCATCCATTTGTACTGAGAAAAAAATTTGTGATTTTTATATATCCAGTACTACATCAACCTTTGTTTTCATATATAAGGCTAAACTTTGTAGTGTACAACTATCAGCATTAATTTCTGGAAGGCTGACGGGTTCAATATTGATTTGCTTACCAAATTTATCAACCTCCTTAATTTTTGAAAAGTATAGGGTTGTGGTGATTTAATTTCCTTGTCAATGGTATCCAAATCAATCACTGCGTCTTACTCTGTTATTGTGACATTGGCTTGAGATGGGCATTTTATACAAGTCCAAGTTATTTTTATATCAATTACATCCTTGTTTGTTGTCTCACTAATGCCAGCACACTTTAAGTGATACGGTGCCCGACATGGTCCTGTGCAAATTAGACCATCGTTTTTTGGTGTAAAGTTTTTATTGCAAATAGTGCATTGCGGTTTGCTCATATTGACTAATTTTTTTTTTTTTGTTTTTGTTTTGAGCGCGAGAAACAATGTTTATAAGAAAAATGTAATTGTTTTATAATATTCTAATAATATGTTGGAGTTAAGTGTTATTAATTATTTGCAAATTTTCTTTATTAAGTGAACTTATCAAAAATTTTGAATTGATTTAATATTTTGTGTTTTAAAATTTTTTATTTTAATTAAAATTATTAGAGCAAAAAATTTTTGATGTTTTTGGTATGATGTTTGACGTTTGTTTTTACTTGTCATATGTAAAACGTCTTAAAATATCCTTATTTAAATTAAAATTATTAGGATTACTTAAATTAAAAAGAATTTCCTAAACTAAATAAAAAATTTAATTTAAAAACCAAAATTTTTTTTTACAAATTAAAAAATTTTAAAATTAAAAAAAAAAAATGAAGGAAATATAAGTATTAACACCATAAGCAACCACTTTTATCAAACGCCAGAGACGAATTAATATACATAGGCTTTGTAATAGGTAAATAAATAAATACAATATAATATAATATATAGACAAAAATTAAAGTACATAAAATAACAATTTAAAATAAAATAAATAATAACATTATTTTGTAGACAAAAAGTATAAATAAAAAACAATTTTTTACTCTATAAATCTAGCTTCTTAATAATATTTAAGTTCATATGTACAAAAAGCAATTAGTGATCACACAATGAAATATCCAGCAACGTGGAGATTACAAACGTAATCTACTAAATCTGTGCAGGAATGGTCAATTATTGATTTAGAATTTGTACTTATTCTAATCGCGAACTTTTCATTTACGTTTTATTGAAAACTTATACTTTTTTCCGTATAGGCGATTATAGCAATCAGAGAAAATTGTCAGTTAAATTATTTGTCAAATGGCAAATGACAATAATGAAGGCAAAATAAAAATAAATGTAATTTAAATTTAAATTTTTGTTAGCGTTATTACGATGTTTGCAAAATTATATTAATTTATATTTTATTGTTTTCATTTATTTAATTATTATTGGTAGAAAATGGTACTAATAAAGAATAAAAAAAGATTTTATCGAAAATAAACAAAGAAATCGAAAATAAACATTTTCTGGAAGCATTTCAATGATAGCTATAATTGGCGCCTTAACCTCAATTTTTATCTACCAAATTTATGTTGAAGTCTCCTAAAATTAATAAATTTTTGTACCTATTAGTTATTTCATCCATTTTATCAAAGAAATCGTTTAGAGTTTTATAACCCCATTTTATTAATATTTACTTTAGATAAATTTACAATAAGAATATTTGAATTATAAAAATTTTCTTCAAACATTAAATTACTATTTATGCTAACGGATATTATATAGATTCCACCATAAGCTTTTTCGCGATTTGAAAAATACGCAACATATCCCGGGAGATTATACTACTTGTTTTCATACTTTAAAAGGCAAGTTTAAGTTAAAACTATCACATGTAAGTTCAATGTAATGAATTTATTAATATTTTTAGGTTGCTTAATTTGTTCCTAAGGCTTTGCATATTTAAATATATTATGTTAAAATTGCTATTATAATTTGGTTGTTTGGTTGAGTATTGACTGTAAAATAATCAACCTTAATATTTTTATTGGGGGGCTTCGGTAGCCTAGTGGGTAGGCGTGTGGCGTATTAACCGAAGGAGTATGGATTCGATCCCTGCACAGGTCGTAAGTGTTTTTTTTTTTACATACCCCCCTTATGACCGAATATAATGTAAATATATAGTATATAACATAAACAAAATAAATAATATCAGTAAATAATTTAATAATAGTATAAAAACCTATAATGGGCTTAGTAGCCGATAGTTCAATAATATTGCATTACATTTATGTATCTAATATTAATATAACTAAATAAAATAAATAATTTTCATTGATGTTAGAAGACATTAATGTAGTTGGCCACAAAGTAGCTTTGTAGACATAACAACAACAAACACAAAGTAGCTATGCAGACATAATAACAACAAGCAGAAGATATTTTTTATGACATGTTTTAAATTTCTGTTAAAAAGATTAATATTTAGTAATAAAATGTGTTTTAAATCAATATACACGTGTGTTTGCGTATAAATATGTATTTTATATAGTATTTTTGGGGTGAATAATAATTACTTTAAGAAATAATATAAAAATATGTAAATAAATTATAATAGTCGTAAAAATAAAAGTATTTAAAAAAAGAATAAAATAAATAAATTAGAGAAAAAGATTAGTATAATTATTGTATGAAATATTTTAATTTTTGTAAATAATATTACTGTAATTTTTTTTGTTTGTGATATTAATATAATATGTAAATTATTGTGGGTAAGAAAGATCTTGGAATAAAAAAAATATATACACAAAAGAATTATACAAAAAGAAATAAATAAAAAGAGATAATTAGTGCGTTAGAACAGCGCGTTAGTAAAATATGCGTTAAAAATAATATTAAAATTGCCTACACATATAAAAATTAAAAAATTATTCAACCTGAAGTACTTGTTTAATTACCGACCACATGTATTAGGTATTGTTTTCATACTAAATATTTGTACCCGAGATTTTAGCAAATATACACTACTCCGGTGCGTAGAAGGCTGTAAAAAAATTTTGAGCGTGATGTCTGGCTGTGTGCGTGTTTCTGTGTGAAATTCGTGTGTGTGTGTTTCTGTAATACGTGCGTGAGAGCGTGTATAAGCACGTGTACAGCCTAAACGACCGAGCGAAATTTTTTGAAATTTCGTCTTTAAGGTTTTGACGTAAATATCTCGGATTGATAAAGTTTTGTAGCAAATCGGACAACTGAAAGAGGTAGTTTAACAGTTGCATTTTTAAGTTTTTTACGAATATTCCGCAACAGGGAAATATTAAGAGAAAAATTATTAAGAAAAAGTTGTTACCAAGTAAAGCGGAGCTTTGCCATAGAACATTTTTTGATCCGACTAACTTTAAGGTTTTTTTAATTTAAGTACAAATTTCATACATATTATACACGTCATATGAATTTATAATTATGAACAAATTTTGTTTGTTTTTGTTTTTATATCTCTAAAAATGTATATATCTTTCCGGCTAACCACACGGATCTGCAGTACATGACGCCACGTGACCGCACGCTTTTACACGCGTATTTTCCAGATTATGCACTTGTCAATGGTCGCGTTCAGGAGAATCTAGCGATATACTGAATTGCAGCGGTGTAGCATTTAGCGCTGCATGTTTGTACTGAACGATTTGCAGCAAAATTAAATAACATTTAATTTTGTGTGACATTTCGTATATTTTTATTTTATTTAAATCGTATTTTTGTTTTTTAAATCTCGTATTTTTTTTCTCTCAATTTATCAATTTTTAAAAATAAGCTTGAAATCCAAAAATTCTCACAAAATTTTGTAAACAAAAATTTTTGACAATAATTGTGAAGACATAAACGTCAATAAAAAGTCGCTACATAATTTAGCGTAAAATTTTCTTGCTGCAAAATTCATGTAGCGCTACATTGTAGCGCTAGATAAAAAAATCGTTCAGTAGAAAATTTTATCGAGCGCTGCATTTTTTTTGTAGCGCTAGATGCTACTGAACGCGACCAATGTATGTGTGCAATTCTTTTCATTCGAGTATTGAACACTGACTAAAGAATGTTTAGTCGGCTATGTTAAAAGCGAAAATTTTTGTTGTTTTTATAGGTATATATGAAAATGTTTGTGTATAAAATAAAAAAAGAAAAATAATTGTTCTCCAAATAAATTTAATTTTTTAAATTTAGATTTATTTAGTCCGTTTAGATTTATTGGTAAAATTAACATCTAGATTCTAATTGATTAAACTAACATCGATATTTTTGTAATTCTTTAAAATCTTTAAATGATTTCAATGCCTGCTCCTTAGACCAATTGTCAGTTATATCACTCATTATTTAAATAAACTTCATATTTTATCAATTAAAATATACTTATATATATAATAAAATCCAAAAATATTTATTCACTTTTTCGTTTTTTTATAATACAAATTTAATATGTAATAAAATAAATAAAAAAAATTTTTTAAAAAAACAGCTTTTTTGAACTAAAAAGTAGGAAATAAATTTTTAATAGCAAATTCTAATAATTTTCTAAACTATATTGTTACAATCGAGATTTCTTTGAAAAAGTTTATTTCAATATGTCAAATATATATATAAATATAAGTATATATAAGTTTTAAAGTCTGTGAAATTAATATAAAAGCTGGAGGCAAAATTTAAAAATATAAGTTTATAGTTATGCGTCTGTTATAATATAGAATATATTGAATTTTTTTATTATTAATTTATTGTGGCAAATTTTTACAAAATTAAGAAAACGTTGCATAGCTAAATTCAAAATTTAAATAAAAATATTGCAATTTTATAATGTTCTTTATTTCCACTTAAAAATGCGACCCTTTAAAAACTTTGATTTATACACTGCCTTGTTTTTTCTTTCTTTTCATAGCATAACATTTTAATATTTCTTTTTTTCTATTTGCTATGTGGGTAAATATCAGATCTGCACATATACATAAGAAATAGACTTTAAAAATATTTAAAAACAATCAAAGTAACATTTTTTGTTCTCTTTATACCCGTACGATAGGATCGGGTATAATAAAATTACTCCTCCGTTTGTAACACCTCGAAATAAGCGAGCTAGATATACCTTCAAAAGTATGGATCGGATCAGAAAAAAATTCTAAGACTTTTGAGCCATGTCCGTCCATAATTTAAGAAATAACTAAAACTAAAAATAAAACTGAATTCAGAATCCATTCTCATACTAAAATAAAACAATATTTAAACTAAATCACAATCCATTGTTTCCATTTTCACCTTTTAAAAACTAGCAAAATTAAAAAATAATTAGTAACAAACTTACTAAAAACAGAAGTTCAAAATAAAGTCGAATTTTTTGAAAAAGTAATTAATTTTAATTAATGAATTTCTTAATCGAACACACTGCCCTTTTCTGTTCCATTCTCTAATGCTTTAATTTTCAATTCAAGTTTTTATTTTTTCTATATTCCTTTAGAAATTTGAATTTATCTTTTTTTAAGTTGTAAATCTTTTTCTTTTATATTATATGTTTTCTTGTAATAATCTTGAATTTCCTCCACATCCATTCTTATATCTTTCAAGTCATTTGCTACTTTTTTAAAAAATTCGACTTTAGCTTGAACTTCTGTTTTTAGTAATTCTGTTCGTTCATTCATGTTTTTTTCCGCCGTAAGTTTTCGTGGCGTTCTGCTAACTTGAAGTATTTCGTCACAAAAATTTTCATTTATTTCAATATTTCGGTAGATTGGCTTGTACTTGGAACTTCTTCTATTTCACTTAAATTTCTTTCATCGTAAGATCCCTGTAAACCAAAAGCAGAACCGGAATATTGAGGTGCAGGATCTAACTTCATTATTTTAATAACAGCTTCCTCAACATCAGTAAAGTAGTGCACCTTACCACCAGTTGCAAAAATTTCAGTTTTATTTGCAACTACTTTTTTTATTATTTTATACTTTAGGTAACTTCCAAAACCTGCAATTGCAGAATATTTTCCTGATTTGACTAAACAAATTAAATAGATTAATTAGATTTTTTAAATTAATTACTCTCTACCATTTGTCAAAATCTCGCTTTGGTGGTCCTAACATATTTAACTGCGCTTCTACAATTTTCCATTTTTTTATAAATGGAAATTTAAATTTCTTGCGAAATGTAAATCATCTTCAAGCAATTCCAAAATTCGTACTATTTGTTTTCTATTACTAACAACTTTTGTCCTTAAATATTTCAAACATTTCTTTTTAAATTTTTGAAAAATATATCTTTAAAATTTACTTACATTTTCTCTTTTTTTAATCGGAAATAAAAATTCTTTCTTTTTATCGGCAAGAAATTTCAATCCGATTCAAAAATAATAAAAAATCTGACAATTTAACAAATTCATAATAACTGTTTCCTCGACTACAATAAAAAACCCAAAAAAAAAAACTTTTTCGATTACGATAAAACATAAAAATTTCCGATGTTTCTAATATGAAATAAATATTTTTACGATAAAGTGCCGTTTAGCGTCTGATACCAATGTTTGTAATAAGGACGAAAGTTTTACACTTTCTAAGAGATAGTCCAGTCACACAAAACAAATTTATGTTTTATTTTTTAAGAAAACATTTAAAGGAAATTAATCCTATAAATTACTTTACATGGAATTTATCGGAAACCGGGCAAATTATGTATAAGAAATCTCCTAATATTGAAAAAGTATATTATTTAAATACAAATCAAATAGATAATATTGATACAGATATAAATAGAATTAGAAATTTAACAGATAATAATTTTAATAATATTTTAAAGGCCATTTCGGTCAAAACTAATAAAATATAAATATTAAATATTTTAAGAACAGATGTTTAGGATTGTAATTTCTTATGTGAAAGTAAAAGATAAGTTTGGTTTAAAGATCCTCTGTTCTTAGAAAAGTAATTAAAGATAAGATTATATAGTTAATTTTCTATTGGTCATTAAGTAATAAATATTGTAATTTCCTATTGGTTAATTAATAATAAGACAAAAATATAAATAGTTTGTATTAACGAAAATAGATTATT
Source organism: Poecilobothrus nobilitatus (assembly GCA_947095535.1). Lineage (NCBI taxonomy): Eukaryota > Metazoa > Arthropoda > Insecta > Diptera > Dolichopodidae > Poecilobothrus > Poecilobothrus nobilitatus. Next base: position 84,817,381 of record OX352772.1, read on the forward strand.
ATTGTTCAAGCTGTCTTAACTATAAGTCGAAAACGTCTTGTAAGTTAAAAGGATAAATAAAGTTTTAATTGTAAAAAAAATAAAATAATTATTATTTTTAATCAAGTTAATTAACAAATAACAAAATTGGCACAGTCGGTAGGATAATTATAAAACGGATTATCGAGTGAAAACGAATTGCAATCGGTAAATAACAAGAACTTATTTTTGACAGTTTAATTTTATAAAAACTCGAAAAATTTAAATAAATAAGAAGGAAAAAAAATTTTTTTTTAATAAAATTGTTAACACCGATAATAAAAACATTTAGTGAAGTGTTTCAGAATTATACTGAAAAACATTAAATATTAATTAAAGAAAAGTGGAAAACAAAGAGTAGATAAAATATACTCGCAGAAATAAAACTTAATTTAATTTAACATAAACACTAAATAAAATTCTTGATTTAAAAATAAAAATAATAAATAAAAGTGGACAACGAAAACCTTAAAGAAAAATATAAATAATATTCTCTCGCAGAAACAAACTTTATATTTTAATTAAAACAATAAATTGATGAACAAATACGACGTGAATCGCGAAATAAACATGGCAGAAACACCTGAACAACAATCACTCCAAGCTCAACATCAACGGTTAATACAACAACAGATAGCTGACTTAACCGTGGCCTTTCAAAATTTAAGGGCTCAAAACAATTTAAATCATAACCAACCAAGAAATATAATGAAAGAAATTAATTACATGTCTATATTCACAGGACGTAACGAAATAAGTATAAATTCTTTCATATCTAGTGCTGAGTATCATCTTTTAACTGTAACAGATCCAGATCAAAAGAAGCAAATGACCAGAGCCATATTCTACGAAAAAATTCAAGGAGAAGCAAAGAATGCAGTTATAAATATCCCTGATCCTTCAGATTGGAATGCAGTTAAGCATTGGAATGCGGTTTTATTATTAAGAATAAAAAAAACTAAAAAACTAAAAATAAATTTAAAATTTTAAAAAATCATTTCAAAGTTGGCGTTGAGATTTATTTTACTAAAAAGGTTATTAGATGTGTATTAGCAAACATTATTATCTTGTTTTTTATTAAACTTTAGAACTTAGACGTAACAATATTGTGCTGCTGAAGAAACTATATTTTAGAAAAAATAAAATAAATTTTAACAGCAAACCAAAAAGCCATTTATTTTATTTATAAACAATTATTATATTGTGAGTATATTTATATTTTCTACTTTATATTTTAAAGAGCTATTTTAGGAAATAATAATGAAACACAAAACTAATATTCGTGATTTTTTTTTTTTTTTTTTTTTTTTTTATTCTTTATTTCAATTCTTATATAAAGTATAAACTTAAGGCTAACAATTAAATTAAAATTAAAAACAAAATTAATAAGAAAAGAAATAGTTATAATCGTTCTATTGCTTAAAAACAAGTGGCGAACGATTAGTTACAAATTACTAAGTAATAAAAAAAATCAAAAAAAATAGTGGTGGGAAGTATAACAATTCAAAAAATTCAAAAAATTAAATTTCAAATTAAATTAAATTTTTATAAAAAATTTTTTATAAAAGAAAAAAAAATACTAGATTAGATTAAAATAGTAGAGAAAAAAAAACCATGATTCATTCTTACGTGTACAAACAGTGTTTAAGATTAAAATAATTAAGAATTTACCTTCAGCAAATTTTCGACTTCATTATAGTTTAGTTGAAGTAACCAGTTTTTAGTAATTTTAAGAAATTTTGATAATGAATTAACATTCCTAAAAGACTCAGGCAGTTTATTATAAATTCTTGGTGCTGTTACACTATAAAAATTGCAAAAATGAGAATTATTAGACCTAGGAATGAGAACAAGTCGACTAGAATTACTTCTCAAATTATAGGCACTTGAATATCTCGTATTAAGATTCCCAGATCTAATAAAAAAAACTTTTAATGTTTTATAGATAAGACTTCTTAATGGAAGTATCATATCAAGTATCACTCTAAGCTTGGTGTTAACCGGTGTTTTTTGCAAATTAATCTAACTGCATGTTTTTGGTTTACTAAAAGCGGAAACAATTTATTAATGTAAGAACCGCCCCAACATACAATTCCATATTTTAGTTTAGAGTGTAGAAGAGCAAAATAAACCATAGATATAATATTACTTGAACTGTGCAAACTAACATAGTAAAGTTATCTGATCACAGCATTACAATAATCTTTTAAATACCGACAGTGAGCAGACCAGTTAAATTTCGAATCAATCATTAAACCAACATATTTGAAAGATTATTTTAACAATAAAAAAAAAGTAGTAGAACAGGAAAGGTAAAGTAAAGTAGAACAGGAAAATATTTCAAATACGGTAACTGTAACTGCAAGCGTAAGCCAAGAATCAGTAACAGAATTTTGCTGTACAATTCTACCAGCCAATCTCGAAAAAGATAAATCCGTTGATAATATTTTTCCAGATTGCTGAAATGGTGACCAATTAAAGCTATTTCAAGCTAAATATAATGGTTTGGAGATCAAAACTAAAAAGCTTGGATGTGTAATATGCTCCTCGTTCGATAATTTGGGTATTTGTAAAGAACAGAACATTCCACAAGAATGGCGAAATTTTGAAATTCAACCATCAGGAACAACTAAAGTTATTCAACAGGCTTCGTTAAGGGAAAAATTGTCTGAACATTTTAAATCAAAAACACATTTAATGGTCTTAAAAATGGTTGAACAAAAAAAAAAAAAATTAACTACCCAGAATTATCGATTCAAATAATGCCAAAAATATGGCTAATACTAATAAAATTTTCAATATTGTTTACAGCTTAATAAAAAAAATAGACCGCTTTCAGATATGGAAGCAGAAGTAGAACTTCAGATTAAAAATGAGGTAGATCTTGGAATTTCGCTTCATTCTAGGTTTAGTGCAATTAGAATTGCTGAACACATAGCAAAACAAATGAAAAAAATAATTGTTGAAAAAATAATTGCAGCCAATTCAAAAATTTGCGTAATTATATATGAAGCCTCAACTATATCAAGTAAATCGGTGCTAGTAATTTTTTTGAAGATTGAAATAGAAAGAGAAAACCCAATAGTTTTTTTGGACTTAGTTCATTTAGAATCTCAAACCGCTGAGCATATTTTTAATATTTTAATGCAAACACTAAAATCAAATGGCTTTTCTACGGATTTTTTGAAAGAAAATTTGATTGGTTTTTGTTCTGATGGTGCAAGTACAATGCTTGGTCAAAAGTGAGGTGTTGCTACAAGATTGACAAAAGAATTTCCTTATGTAATAGTTTGGCATTGATTAAACCATCGCCTTCAACTGATTTTGGATGACGCAATAGACGAAATAAAACAAGTGAATCATTTTAAATCATTTATTGATAAAATTTATGTAATTTTTCATCAATCAAATAAAAATCAATTGCGCTTACAAAATATGTCACGAGATTTGCAGCTTAAGATCTGCTTTGGCTGTTTGGCGGGCTTATGTACCACTTTACAAATTTTTTAAAGAAGATTCAAAATATCTTGGTATGGCAAACCGACTTGCGAATAAAAATTTTGTAAAGGATTTAGCGCTTATGATCGATATTCTTCAAGAGATGTCCTATTTGTCAATAGGATTGCAAGCTAGGTTTGTTATGATAAATTTAAAAGAAAATTCGAGAACATTCGAAAAAAAAATTGAAGAAATGTTATCGTCACCTGCATTTGCAGATATTCCTTTTGTGGAAAATAGAAAATTTGAAAGTCTACCAAGAAAAAAACTTATTGAAGTAATAATTGATAAAATGAATTCCCGAATGCTAAATTGTGGTCATATCAGAATGACCAAACATGAGAAAAATAACAACATTGCCGAATTGTTTAATTTACTTGAAACAAGTGATTCGAATTTGAAAGAAGTTACTTGTCCGTGGATTTTAGGAGAAGAAAAATTAAAAAACCTAATTTGCTATAAGTTCATCAGAGGCCGAACGAGGATTCTCATTAATGAATATTATTTGTGAAAAAAAGAGCTAATCTTTCAGTAGAACATATTTCTATCTTAATGAGTGTAAATCTGATTGGGCCACCACTTGAATCATGGAATGCTGTGGAAATAAATTCATAATTATGGAAATAAATTCAAAATCCTTACAGATCACCAACCAATTAAATACTTACATGCTAAGTATAAGGGTAAAAACATGTCACCAAGACATCAAAGATGGTTGTTAAAGTTAGCTGAATATACATTTGCTATAGAATATTTAAAAGGTAAAGAAAATAAAGTTGCCGATTTTCTTAGTAGAATCGAACCAAACGAAGACAATACATTTCCTAAAGAAAAACATAAAGAATTTTCAGAAAACTCTCTAAACAATTACGAAGAAGAATCAGAATTAAATTTACTATTCAATATAGAAAATGAAAATGATAACGTTGCAATGGCTACTGTACACTCCGCAGAAGAAGAATTGTTAGACCATATGCAATTAAGGAAGAAATCGTTAATAAATATAAAATCCAAATCATCATAACTAACAATAAAACTAAAAAAACAGAAACTATTTTAGGTAGAAAAATTATTTATATAGCGAATTATGATTTCCATAATTTAGGAAAAATATTTAGAATATTTAGAGGAAACATGAATGGATAACGGAGGAAATATCACAGGCCATGAAAATCCGTGACTCGTTCTATAATTATTCAAAAACATAGCCTAATAACGTTCGTCTTAAAACTTAACACAAATAAGTACAAAGTAAAAAGGTTGGTTTCTAGTGCAAAGGCACATTTTTATTCCGAAAAAACTTTGAAGAATCCTGGCAACCCTAAAAACGTGTGGACTGTATATAAATCAATTATGTATAATAAAAATTCTAATACGTTCGAAAATGAGATAAAAGTTATAAAGTATAATGATAGCACTGTATCGGACCAACAGGATTTAGGGAATATAATTAACACATACTTTACTACAGTAACAGATAAGTTAAATATACCTAGTGGTACATTTGATTATGCTTATTTTGATAATTTCCCACGAAGTATATATAATAATTTGAACTTAGGCCTAACGAATCTACAGTAGGTAAATGCTGCAATTAATTCACTAAAATTGTCATCGGCAACAAAAATGGACGAGATATCGGCCAAATTTATCAAAAAATATTCTGTTAAATTGGCACCCGTTTTGGTAAAGTTTATCAATAATTGTTTTAAAATTCACTCCTTTCCTGATTTCTGAAAAAGGCCATAGTGACCCCAATTTATAAAAGTGGAGATGCGACAAATCCGTCAAACTATAGGTCAATATCAGTCTTATCTAGTTTCTCGAAAATATTTGAGCGAATTATAAAAAATAGAATTGACATATTCATGAGAAATAATGATTCTTAGTTAGTGCTGATCAGTACGGCTTTGAAGAAAACTCCAATACTACCGCTGCGTGCCTGGCCTTAACCGACTTTATAACTAAAAGTATGGATAATGGAAAATTTACAGCCAGTATTTTCATTGACCTACAAAAGGCATTCGACTATGTCGATCATAAAATTCTACTTTATAAGCGATTTTTTAATGTTCCAATGTTAACACTTTGACATTGAAGCATTAAAATATACTGAATTATGTAATAACAAACTTACGTTTTTCTTGTAATCAAACCGAATCTAACTGAAGACTTCGATATGAGGATGTATATTCAATACCATCTTCAAAATCATAATTTTCATTTTGCGCAACACCAAGAAATGAGAAAGTTGAATGCAAAATCTTTCTTTTGGTTCAATTTCTTGAACAAAAGGAAAAAACTTATAAGTATGTAACCTATTTTAATAAAAACAAGGTAAAATGTAAACCAACGGTTTTTAAAAGCGCACATTTCCAAAAGACAATACAAAATGTTTCGAAATTTGCGGGTATTTCGTTGCGGTTAGACGAGTTATCTTTTTTACGAGCTTAATAATTTATATTAATATATTTATATGGAAAGAAAAGAAAAAGTTCAATAGATATTATAGAATATAATAATTGTAAAAAAATTATTTAACTTAATTAACTTAATTAGATATAACTAGGTTTTTTTTTTTTAGATTATGAATGGATTTTTAAAAAAAAATATTTATTTTACACTGATTGATTGCCGCTATATTTAAAATATAAAATGAACTAACGGATATTAAAATAATGAAATGAAAGTGAATATTTTATGATAAAATAATAAACAAATTTGTCTATATTAATGAAAATATTATTTTAAACTTTTCACTTTTTATTTTAAAAATTGTGTTATAAACTTTATCTTTAATTAACTTTGAAATTTGAATTGCGTTTATTGGTTATTATTAAAATATTTTTTTTTTTTTTATTATTATAAATTTTGAATATCTTTAATATAAAAAATTTCACTAGTTTGGTAATTTCAAATATTTATTTCTGAGCACTGATTTATCAGTTAGAATGGAGTAATGGAAAATGTAACAGAGGATCAAGAGGTGGACTCACGATCAACTGTGGTGGTGTATGTGGTAAAACTTTCCATGCTGTTTGCTTGAATTTAACGGAATATGATGTAAAATTAATAAATGAAAAAACAAATATTTTGTTTCAATGTGATGAATGCTTAAATTACAAAACTTTTATGTATAAGAAGATTGGAAAATATGTTGAATGATGTTAAAAATTGTAGTGCTGAGATTTTGGTTAATGGTGAAAATGTTAAAAGAAGTATAACAGAATTAAAACAAAATACAACTAGAAATAAAAATGAACTTAAGAATACTTATGCGGATATTGTTAAAGATAGAATACTTGTTGTTAAACCAAAAAAAAAACACAAACAGCTGTAGAAACAAAGGGTGAGTTGAAACGTCATGTTGACCCAGTAAACCAAAATATCAATAAAATAAGTTACAAAATTATGAAGTAATTATACCAAAAGGTAAGATAGATACCCACAATTCTTGTAGTTGGTATGTCAGAAAATTATAACAAAGATGATTTAATAAATAAGATTGCACAGAATAATTTAGTAGAACAAAATGATGTTAAATTTATTAGATCATACAAAACTAATATGAGCTATTATTCAGGTTAATATAGAAGATTTTAAAAGTTCATGTTAATGGGAAAGATTAAGATAGGTTGGTATATATGTAAGGTTTATGAAAGTCGTGATATAAGAAGATGTTTCAAATGTTTAGAGTTAAATCATAGTATAAAAAATTGTACTGTAAATGCTTTTAGTTGTATTAAATGTGGTGGTGAACATTTAGCTAAGGATTGTTCTATGAACAAAATACAATGCATAAATTGTATAAGAGCCAACGAGTCGTTTAGCTTAGAGATAGATGTAAATCACAGAATTAATGATAAATCGTGTCAGTCCTTATTGCGAAAAATACAAATAGAAAAGCAAAGAAATTTTGAAATAAGAGCAAAAATAATAAAAAATCGCTAAATTGTACTTATATGAATATAGATGGAATATCTGGAAACTTTGCTGCAATAGAACTTATGAATAACAATAAATTTTTTGATTTAATATTATTAAGTGAAACGCACTTAACAGATAGCATTGAGAATAGTGAAGTAAGTCTAGATGGTTATAGTATTTACCAACGTAATTCGCATTCAAGACACATTGGTGGAGTACTAATATATGTTAAAAATTCTATCAATGTTAAATTAAAAGTCTAATAAATGTTTAGTGTACAATAATAAACTTTGGATTTTACAAATTAAATTAAATGGAGAGTCTTGTTTCGTTAATATTCTGTATAAATCAAATCACCTAGTCAATTTGGTATTGTCGAATTTGTGGAAGTCTTACAAGATTGGCTAGAAGATAATATTGAGCCAACCAATAAAAATATAATTTGTGGGAATTTCAATATCGATTATATGAAAGAAAATAATGATAAATTGGTTATCAAAAGAATAATTGATAGTTTTAGTTTTAAGCAGGTTGTTAATTTCCCAACAAGAGTTACTAGAAACTCTGCACCATTAATTGACTATGTTAATATCAGTATAGCAGAAATATATCAAATTTTAGTTGAGGACAGAATTGGTTGTAAAATTTCTGACCGTCAAGCGATTGGAGTTAAAATTTTGGGACAAAAAATAAATAAATTTAAGCAAATAACAATAAGCTACATTAAAATTGATCAAGGTATTTTAGAAAACTATTTAAGGGCAGAGAATTTTCAAAGTATATGTTTGGTTAATGATGTAAGTTTATATGGAAATATGTTTAGGCTTGTTATGGATAAAAGTATTCAGTTATTTAAGAAAGAAGCAGTAATACGTCATAAACAAGAAGAATGGTTTAATGAGGAACTTAGAGAACTTAATAATAATAAAATTGCAGCTTATCAGCGTGCCTCATTGACAAATGATGAAAGTCTCTGGGAAATATATAAAAGAATAAGAAATAATTATAATTCAACGCTCAAAAAAACTAAAAATCAATTTATTGAAAATAAAGTATTAAGTAACCAAGGTGACTCCAAATCAATGTGGAAAACAATAAAAAGATATGTCACAAAAACAATCAAAAATGAAGAAATTGAAGAAATTAGTATCAATAATAACGTAGTTATAGGAACTTTAAATATAGCTAATGAATTAAATAGTTTTTTTATTGACAGTGTTCAAGAAATAAGTGACAGTATTCCTTTTATTGAATATCAAAATTTGATAACTGAAACAAATTGTAGGTTCAAATTTGAAGAAATTAATAGAGAACAACATATTAATGCAACAATATTATGCATAAAATGAAAAGAAAGACTGACTATTTAAGAATTAATATAAAGTTAATGATCGATTCTTATAGTATTTTTGGCGATGTATTGGTTCACATTATAAATTTATCGATCAATAGAGGTATTTTTCCACTAACATGGAAAGAGACAGTTGTTCAAATGAGCTGAGATCAATCAATATGTCAGCAGTGTATGAAAAGATCCTTGAGAAAGTAGTTAGTGTACAACTTTAAAAGGGCATTTGAAGACTTTAAAAGGGCATTTGAAGGGCATTTGAAACGGTGGATAGAGAAATATTATTATCTAAATTTGAAAAATATGGGATAGCTGATACAGAATTAAGAAAGTTTAAATCTTTCTTTGAATGCAGAAAACAGAAGGTGTTAATTAATAATAAATTTTCCAATAGCAATTATATAAAAAATGGGGTACCACATGGCACAATATTAGGTGTTATAAGTTTTTTTATTACATATAAATGATATTAAATTAAGTATTAGTTTTTGTAAAATTATGTTGTTTGCTGATGATGTTGTTTATGTATACAAATTATGTTCTTATAATATATAAATAAAATTATAATATATAAATTATGTTGTTTGCTTCTTTATATTGTGGAACGTAATTTAAATGAATGTTGTAGAAAAATAAATATAGATCTAAATAACTTGTTTTCGTGGATGTGTATGAATAAGCTTAAACTTAATTTAGAAAAACTAAGTTCATGATAATAAATGACAGAGAAGAAAGTGTTGCTGATATTCGTGCTGGAAATGAATAATTAGAAAAGTTGAGTTCTATCAAATACTTAGGTGTAATGATTGACGACAAATTAAACTTTGATAAGCATGCAGATTTTATAAGTAAAACTATATCCAAAAAAGTTGGATATCTTAGAAGAATTAGAAATCAATTAACAACCAAGTGTTGCAATAACAATCTATAATACAACAATATTACCACATCTGGACTACTGTGCATCTATTTTATTTTTATATAAAAGATAGATTGCAGATTCTGCAGAATAAAGCAATGCGCGTCATTCTAAAATATGATAAAAGAACAAGCATACAATGCATGATGGGGAATTAGAAATGGATGTCGGTACGTAAGAGATTCAATTTTAATGTTTTAGTGTTCGTATTTAAAATGAAGCATAACTTGTTACCACATTATTTGACCAGTTGTCTTAACTATGTAGGAGAACTAACAAATTATCAACTAAGATCTGCAAGTTTGTTTAGACTACCACTATTTCGTAGCCAAAATACTCAAAACAGCTTATTCTATAAAGGACTCCAAATCTTCAATGCTCTACCAGCTGGAATTCGAAATGAAACTAATTTGACAACTTTCAAAACACTTATAGTAAAATCATTTATAAGTGATGAAACCTAATAGTGTATAATATATTTTTAATTTTCTTTTAATAATTTATCTTGGATTTTTTTTTTTTTTTTTTGATTTAATTTTAATTTTTTGTTGATTAGTTAATTACATTTGAATTATTATTTTTGTAAAATTATTGTATAATAATCTTTTATTTAAAGTAAATAGTAAAAATAATTTTTGAGAAATTATATAAATTGTTTTTACATTTATAAATTGAATAAAATAGTATATTATACTAATAAAAGAAAAAAAAAAAACTGTTTAGAATATTATGACTTGCACAAAAATTTAAAGAGTTCATGTAATAAGGAAAAACGTTAAAATACAACTTCTCTGGAATTTTGAGGGGCTGTAAATCCGGAACCCTATATAACTAAGAAAATCTGTTAACACACGTAAAAATATATTACTGGAGTTTTAATTTTAATGTCTTGCCGAAGAAAAATTTGTGCAGGTTGCCTAAAAATAGCAAATTTTCAATTTTTGAGCCCAAATAGCTCTTAAACATGGCTTCGTACAATACAATTTTTTGAGTAAACTTACACTAATTCTAATAGTTATTTCTTGCCTTAAAATTTCAATCCCCTATCTAAAAGCTTGCCGGAGTTATGAAGGTACAAAAATTATGCAAAATTTGGCTTTCACATAACGGTAAATTTAAATACTAAATTAAAAAAATATATACAATTTTAATATTGATTTATAAAAGTAAAAAAAATTTGTAGCTGTAGTTCCCCGATGGATGTGGCTACATGAAAAAGTTGTTCCATAAAATTAATTTTTTTATGAGACCTACAGTTGTTATTGGATCATTAGCAAAACTTTCTATCGATGATAATGAAAAGTGGTATACTTATGTCAAATCAGTGCAGCAAGCCATAAATTCAAGCTATCATAGATCGATCAAAAGCACACCGTTACGAATATTGACAGGATGCGATATGAAGACACAAAAGGATTTAAAAATAATCAATATAATTGAAGAGGAAAATTTCAATTATTTTGAAGAAAAGCGGCAAGAAGAACGGAACAAGACTAGAGAAGATATTACCCAAATTCAACAAGAAAACCGCAAAGAGTTCGACAAACGAAGAAAAAAAGCTATTAAATATAAAATTAAAGATTTGGTTGCTACGACATAAATTTTTGGAACTTTATAGGATAATAGCTGTTAAAGGTTTTGACAGATACAAAGTCCAGAAGGAAGATCAACATGAACGACCCAGTCTTACCGATACCAGTGCTAATAAGATGAAATCATTTCTGACAGTTCATATGATGATAACTAAAATTATGTTTGAATTAATTTATTTTAATAATTTAAAAAACAAAAACTTTTCTATCTTCAGCGTCTGAAGATTACTGAGGATGGCCGAATGGGATTAAATGATGGTAACACCAATAACTAATATATCCACCGATAGGGTTTATTAATCAAAACTGCAATTGAAAGTAATCTAGTACAAATTCAAAACATATAAAATGAAAAGAAAATAAAAATCAGGTCTCTTTTGCGATAGAACCGTGGACGTAGTAATTATACAAAATTTTCAACTAAACTTTTTATATTGAATATTTAATAATTTTCAATTAAACTTTTTATATTTAATAATTTGCAATTAACTTTTTATATTTAATATTTAATAATTTTCAATTAAACTTTTTACATTTAATATTTAATAATTCTCAATTAAACTTTTTATATAACATTTAATAATTAAGAATTTGAACTTTTAATATATTTAATTTGGAATAATTGCAACAATTGAAATAAATTCTTATCATTCCCACATGTATACCACTTTTTGTAAATAACGATCCAACGTTTTCGTAATTCGGGTATGAGGAATATAAAGCAGTAAATATAGTTTTTCGTATATCTCGATCTCAGCATAATCTAAACATTCCAACTAATTTATATATTATATAATTTTAATATTGGACCTAGTTTTAATTATATTTCACATTTAAATTTTCCAGCTTATAATTTATTATTGCATTTAGAATAGTGTTTTTGAAACGGATGAACCGAATTCGAAAGTCCACGGTTTTCTTCTGATTTATTTGAATCGATGCTTTTCTCAGTTTATTAATATGAAACGTAAAATTGAAAATAAAAAATTGGAAGCATAATAAACCTGTCATTCTAGCTTCAACTTATGTGGGTTCAGTAAATTGTCCGAAAGTTGTCAAACAATACATCGCTTATATGTCTGGAAGTTGTCAGACAATACATTGCTCATATGGGTGGAGTAAACTTGGTGGATAGATTTCTGGGTATATACGGAATCTGAACAAAGAGCCGAAAATGGTAATAAAATAATCGCTTTTTAATACATTTTTTACCTATAAAATTGAAAACCTACTAGATAGAGAAAACATTTAAAATGAATATTGGAGCCTGTTAGATAGGTTTTCTGACTCATTAAAAATAATGAGTATTGATTTTCTTAATTGGAAATTATAATGACTTAAAGATTAAAATTATGAGCATTTTTTTAGGTAAATGTTAATTTGAGCCCAATTGCTCAAAAAATTCCGCATTACCCCACCATTTTTTAATCTACTTTTTAGAATAAAAAATATGTTTCCTTTCAAACATTTTTATATCAAATTTTTTGTAATATTAAAAAACATAAAAGTTATCATAAAATATTCAAACCAAGTTATTTCTTTTAGAAAATTAGAACTGATGCTGACAAAGAAGGGAAATACAGAGAATTGACGAAGCTTATAAATTAACCTAAATTCGAACAACATATGTGTTAAAATAAGTTGACCGGGTCAATCAAAACTATGGGTAGAAAATTACACCTATCATGCCAACCTAAAGATATTATAAAAAGTGAGCTTAGCTAAAAGCTTAGGTTTCAAAATGCTAGATGTTTCAAATAAATTTAAAAAAAAATTAGAGAAAAAAGTAAAGAAGCTATAGTTCATTTACCTCTATTTATGTTGACGTTGGAAAATATCAGAGATTCAGGAAACAATGCCCTAGTACCAAATTTGAAGTTTCTATCTTTATTAATTTCAAATATATGCTTGTTCTGTTTTGGGAGTTGTGTGGGAGGTACCCGAACAACCACCTCAATTCATCTCAAATTTTAGGGATATCAGGAATATCAGGGATATCCTGGAAAACACACCCTCGTACAAAAATTAAGTTTCTATATTTATTAATTTCGAAGATATGCGTATTTGGTTTTGGGAGTTGTATTGGAGGTACCCGAACCCATGGTCCGATTTCGCCTATTTGCAATCCCCGCCTTCCTTTAGTCATTGTTAACCTACAATATAAATTTCATCAAGATAGCATCATTATTTTTTGAATTATCGTGCGTACGGACGGACGGACATCGCAAATCGACTCAGGAGGTGTTCCTGATTCAGAATGTATACACATGTCCATATCTAACTCGCTTCCTTTTGGTGGTTACAAACACAATACCAAAGTTAATATACCCTATATTTTAAGTGTAGGGTATAAAACTCGTAATTTATGTGTATCAATATATTCGATATTCGGTGAAATTGAAAGAATACCACAAATCGAAATATAAAACTGCATAATTTTTAAAACAACAGCATTGAAGCAGAGCCGACTTGAATTTGCGAACATGAACACCGATTAGACTAAGGTATTTAATTTATATAAACTTTTAAAATAGGAACACTTAATTGACCATTACATCATGATCATATTACATGAATTAACGGTAATTTTTTCGGACGAAAAAAATTTATGTTTCAGATGGTTTGAAAGGTTATTGGACAGATTTACGTCGAGAACCACTATATATTTTCGAAACGGAATTCTGGCGGTGGATCTTTTCGTTTGGGGTAGTTTAGATACTTTGAACCTAGCCTCTCGTATGAATAGGGAAGAGTATCAAAATGTGTTTATTAAATGAATGTTTTAACACCATATTTGAACATTAATCTGGGGTTGTCATGGCATTTCATCAAGATGATGCCTCTATCCAAACAAGCAGAAGCATCATGACATAGTTTTCAGGCAAAAATATTCCTCTTATTGGCTTGCTAACTTGTTATTCGAACCTAAATTCTATCGGAAACTTATATGACATTCTTGTTCGCCAAATACACATAAAGAACAAACAATATAATTCAATTCATGAGTTCAATGTTGCAATTTCCTGCGCTTAACGAAATATCAGACTTTCCACTATACAACGCTAATCAACTCAAGGCCAAATCGGTTTTGGTATTTTAAAAACGTACATTTTCAAAAAGACAATACAAACTGTTTAGAATTTTTTGTTTACATGTTTTCTTAAAATTTATCTGAAAATCTATAGACTAAAACTTTTTGACACCAAAATAAAAAATCGTGCATTTACGGCTTAATACAACACTTTCCGACAATCAATTATTCTTCATAAGTATGAACAGAAAGCTTGTAAAAGATCCCGGAAATGTAATAAAAACGTATCAAATTATAAAAAATTAACTAATGATGAAATTTGCGGCAGAATTGATATAATTTTATATACGAAATAACAAACTTAATAAAACTAGTAATGTCAAAAATAAAAATAAGAAATTATGGATGACGCATGAAATTAGACAGACAATAAAAATTAGAGTTTTTTTTTTATAAATATTCAAAAAAATATAGGAAATAAATATACTAAAAGAAAGTAAAAATTTTAGTTTCCGAAACCAAAAAAAATTTTATCTTTGAGCAGATATCTCGAGATCTAATAAACAGTAGAAATTTGTGGGATTTGTACAAAAGTTAATGTTCAATAAAGTACCATCCAAATTAGAAATTTCGATTAATGTACTCAGTTGTGGGAACATAAACATTGACAATTAATTAGAAATAGCTGAAATCATGAACTATTACTTCATTAATGTAACAAAGAAATTAAATTTCTTTTAATATTCATTAGATAATGATTATTTTAGTCAAATTACTCACATAATTCACCTTCTCTTTGTTCTTACACCTACGAATATCGAAGTACATGCAGGAACAACTGCACAAATTAAACCAATATGAGTCTAATAGCTTTTTATTGTCTTGATCATGACATTTTAATACACAAATTATCAACACTAAACTTCAATATGAATCAACTTTTAATTAATTAAACAATGGTTTGAAAAGCATCGATTACTAAATCTTATAAATGTAAAAAAGACTAAAATAATGATATTTCGAAATATAATTTTTACTAATCCAAATTATTCATATAAAAGTAGTCCGATAGAAATTGTGAAGTCATTACATTATTTAGTTCTAGATATCAAACTTAATTGCGGTTATCAGCAGATTTCAAACTTAATTGCGATTATTAATTTGAAATGCTTATGATTTTTTATTTGAAAAGGTTTTTATTTTATAATAAAGAATTTTATAAAATTTTGTAATGTCATCATACTCAGTGCAAAAACCTGTACAAAATCGTTGAAATTGTACAAATATGTTTCCTGCCGATCAATTTTTTGAACAACCTCATTATGAGCGATGAAGCACATTTTCATTTAAATGGATATTTCAATTAACATAACTGCCAAATTTGGGTTACGGAGAATTCGTGCATTAGCGACAATTACATCCTCTCAGATATACTGGAAGCATAGCATAGAAATTATAAATTATTAAATAAATTAATCTTAGCAACTTTTTCATTTTGATCTAGCTCATCGTTTGCAAAGAATTCATTTGATTTTTTGTGGTTACTACATAAGCTCTTATATTACCAAATTTTTTTTTGTTTGATTATTTTTTGCTTTTAAAAATTGTCTATTATTGTATTCATCTGTCTTTTTCCATTTAAGTTTGTAGCTTTATTTAACCAGTATTTATATTTATTTTTGATTCCCTAATTTGAGCATATTTCCTGTATCAGTAGTTTTTTCTTCCAATTAGCTCGACACATTCATTATCTATCCATTTTTCAGAATTTTTTTTTTTTCATTTTATTTTTTTTACCGGTAGCTCTTTTTACTATTTATCACCTGGTGGTCATATCGGCAACTAAATCATTTACGTTATCTGCATTGCTGCCAAACTTTTTTAATAATTCTTCTTTTACATAATTGTCGTTAATTTTTTTGATCAGCTGATCATTTATTTTTTTATTACTTGTAATGTTTACATTTAGCAATTCAACGATTCCCTAATGATCTGAAATATCGTGCTGAAAAAGATAAATATTAGTTTCTGCTTTAAGATCGTCAGTTGTCATGTGATCTAGACTAGACATGTTCCAGATTCAGATCTAGTTGTTTCATTAGTACAAAAAGAAAATTCATTGGTCTCAATTATTGTTTTGTAAGCCTCACTATTTTCATTTTGATTTAATATCAAAGGTAAGATCACCCATAATTAATTCTTTTATATTTTTTTAGTTTTTCAAGATGCGTGTCCAATTTTCCAAGGAATGTTTTTATATAGAATTAAGTGATTCATCCGGTGGCCGGTAGATACCAATAATAATATATTTATCTTTGTTATAAATTAAAGTAATACGAACAAAGCTGCTTAATTCATCACAATATATTTCATTTGTTGTAAATTTTAGGCAATTGTGTACAAATAGTCCAACACCACCTGCACGTACAGTTTTTCTACAAGATAGTACCTTGTTGTAGTTGTTTATATTTATAGCTCAATTTCCATAATCCAAGTTCCAGTGATAATAAGGCGAATAATGTGTTTCAGTTTATTTAACATATATTTTCAAGTCATCAATTTTATTTTTAATGCTCCTTGCATTGAAATAAAGAACTTTAGGGAATTGTTATCTTTTATATTAATATTATTTATGTAAAATATATTAGATTCTACAGGAATATTAAGTGGTAAATCATAAGACAATTAATTCAACATCTAGATTTGATTCTTCCAGAACACGAACAATATTAGTTTTTCCATTTTTTCTTATAAATAATTTACCTTCTTTTACTTATACATACTCTATTATATTGTTCTCTTGAATATCTCTAGCTCTTTTAAACAGATATTTAAAATGCGGTGTTAGACTTACATTTATAAATATGACCTTCTTTCAACTATATCATCCGCTTCACTAATATTTTAATTTTTATTTTTAAATATTTCGTTTGTAATAGTTATTTTGTATTGAACTTAGCAATGTATTGAACCTAATTATTAAATAACATGGTTCACGTGAAATCTTCGGTTTGCCTACTGTGTATATTATCTCCTTATAGTATCCACAATATTTACCCCAGCTTCCTGTGATGTAAATTTTATTACAGACTCAGGATTTTCTTGTGCTAATTTTGTAGGTACTCTATTTATTTCGATGAATTTTATAAGTTTTTTCTGCTCAATTTTTTCCAGACCGATTTTATTTTTATTTATTTCATCCCTAAGCAGTTTTCATTCTGAAAGTTTAAATTTTGGTTAATTAATGAATCGATGTATTCTTTCAAATTTCCAACCTCACTTGGCAGTTTCAGAAAATCATTAGCCTGTTTCATTTGATTTGAAATGATTAGTTCTAATTTTTCGTGGATTTAGGATTTCGTGTATCTTTGAAGTATGTAAATTTAGTTTTAGCAGCTACTGATAGGTTTGAAGTTGTGTTTAGGGTAAATGATTTATATTTTGTGGTATAATTTAGATATTGAACTTCCCACATAATATTTCACCTATCGCAATTGCAATAATATAGCTGTGAATTGTCTGAGATATAAATATACAAATTGCTTCCCTGAACACACTTCTTCTTCATTTATATGATCATTTTATTCCCATGAAGACTGTTAAAATAAGGTTTTATACCTTATCACTCATCGAAAATTAAGAGATTAATTTTGGAGCGCGACGTGGCGCATGAACTATGGAAACAAAACCGCTCACCGTCAAACCGGCTTGCTTTTACTACGCTTCGTAACAAAGTATGCATATATTGCTTAGGCAAGCAAAGAAGAATTATATCTGTGAAAAACAGAATCTAAAATTACCATCCTAAACATTTTGGTCTAATGCTGCAACTCTTGGATTAAGCAACTCAACAAATTGTGCTATGGACCAGGATTTTGATGCTAGTGATCTCAATAGGAATTTTGTGGTTCAATCATCTCAAGTAGACCTAAGTCAATCTCTAAATTTAAATTTTGCCAATCAATTGGAAAATTCGTTTTCATTTTCTAACGTTTCCTGTGAGAAGGTTTCCTCTGTTATTGCACATGTTAAATCAAATACCATTGGCCCGGATGAAATAGCTAAAGTTTCTAAAGTTGTTTTTACCTAATGTGATCACTCACATCATCCACATTTTCAGCACTGCACTTACATCTTCTACTTTTTCGGATTTGTGGAAAATAGCTAAAATGTTTCCTTTTCCAAAGAAGTCTAATCTTGAAATTTCAGATTTTAGACCTCAGCTTATTAACGGCTCTTTCAAAAGCTTTTAAATATGTGGTTCATTGTTAAATACAAAATTATGTGGAGGCGGAGAATTTATTGTTCGACCAGCAATAGGGTTTTACAAAGGGTCGGAGTACTAAAACTGCTCTTCTTAAAATTACTGACCATATATATTGTAAAATCGACAAAAAGACAGCTACAGTATTATTACTTCTTGACTTTTCTAAAGCGTTTAATACTGTAAATCATGAGCTGTTATGTAAAAAGCTGACTTCAGGGTCCATAGCAGTGCGGTAAAATTTACGGCAAATGATCTACTAACTCGTATAAAATACGCTGTAAACACCGAGGCAGTGTAGGTTTGAATCCCACACACATCGCAAGAGTTATTCCCCCTTACGACATTTACAGACACGCCTGAAAAGAAAAGCCTGTGTAATTTTCTGTTCACAATTAAGTGGCAGAGAAATGCAATAAAAGAAAATTACAAAATATTGCATAATTTTGATATTGTTTTACAGAACTAAGAAAATATCCGGTCTTTTAGCATTTTTACATTGCAAAACTATTACGCAGAGCCTGAGATATATACATCTGCAAATAGAGAATAATAAAGATCAATCATGCAAAATTTGGTTTTACATAAGGGTAAATTTAAAGAGTAAATTTAAAAAAATTGTATAATTTTGATATTGACTTATAAAAATAAAAAAAATTGCTGTTGAATGGTGTTTTCAGATTGAAAAAATGTTAAGTGGGACATGACATATACGCATTCGAAAATGGGGCTTTTTCAAAGTTTGAGGGGCTGTAGCTCCGTAATGGATGGAGCTACATGAAAAAGTTGTTCTAGAACATTAATTTTTTTATGAGCCCTACGCATACTACTACGGTAAATTTTTTTTGCTGTATCTTTAACGGTGTAAAAGTTGTATAAACAGACAGGCGGACAACGGACGGACAGAGTGAAATTAATAGGCACATTTTTTCAAAATTTTTTTGGAAATGTCCTAAAAATGATTTATATTTAACAATCATAATGCATCAAAATGCGTGCGAGGCAATTGTACTCGATATTATAACATTATAAGATATACATATACATATACAAAAACCTAAGCTTTGGAGTTTGGGCAAAGATTTGTACCATAAAAGGGAAAAATATTCTTCGAAAAACTTGTGTAACGAAGAATCACTATTATAGATTTCAAAAACTTCGAATAGAATAACTTAAAACAAGGTGTCCGATTAGTATGTTGCCAAAAACAAAGGACTGGTTAAATAAAATATTTTAATTTTTCTTAAAACATAAACAACTAGCGCAGATAATAAACTATGCACAGATGTCTCATTTCCATATAAAAAAATTTAAATAAAAAATTATTTTAAAAAATCAGAAAACAAAAATTATTTATTATATACGTATCTATATTATTGTACATTTTTTATGTATATATTTTTTAAAAAAATTTTGATTTATTTTTTTTTCAAGATATTGAAACACTTCGGAATTATTGTTTGCTCAGGAATTTGAAAAATTATATAAAACAAGAAAGAATACAGTTGCCTTTGTCAACTCTTAGATACCCCGTACGAACCGTTAGTATGTTCACAGCCTGTCACTCTGCTTACAATATTATTTTTTAATATTTTAGTATTTTAAAATAATTTGGGTGAATTTTATAATTTCTAGAACTACGGGTTGTACATGTATTCAAACTATATGTTTATACATTCTTCAAAAGCAGATTTTAACCTTCCACATAACGATTATCAATCCAAAACTTTTTCAAATATTCTATAGTACTATTTAATACTAAGCGGTAAATGTATGTATATTAAATTACAAAATAGTAAATATAATTTTAAATATTGGCAAAAACTTAACTTTTCCAGCCGGGAATTTACCATCTGATTACATTCTTTTAGCTGCTAAACTTAAAGTTAGTTTAAAAAGATTAGGCAACCAAAAAAAAAAAAAACTTGACTTACAAAAGTTGAAAACACTGATAATAAAAGAAAAGGTTTCATCAGAAATAGATCGATCTTTGTCTACAAATTGTAACTTGATCAGTCCTATTGATGACATTGCATCCAAATTTAAGAACACAATAAGGGATGTACTAAAGAATGAAATCCGTACTGCTCCAATCATACAGAAAAATCCTTGGATAACAACTGAGATTCTAGAATTAATGGACTACCGCCGAAAATATTTTGGAACAAGAGAAGCGCTGTTTGGAATACAAGTACTGATACAACGTTGACGAGACGGGAACCATGACGTGTATTTATGCTTCATCGATTTTGAGAAGGCATTTGACAAGGTCCAACATGGAAAACTCATAGAAATATTCAGGAAAACTCAGATTGATTAAGACCTGAGAATAATTGCAAACCTATATTGGCAGCAAAAAGCAAACGTTCGAACCGAAACAGTGTTAACAAAAGAAATCGAAATAAGGTTTGGTATAAGTCAGGGATGGATACTATCTCCACTATTATTCAACATATACTCTGAATCCATTTTTGAAGAGGCACTTAGAGATATAACAGATGGAAGAAAAAACAAGGGTGTTTCAATAAATAATATCCGTTATTTAAGTATATGGTTATAAGCAAAAATCCAGTAGTAGCAACATCCTTGGTACTAAATAACATCCAATTAGAAAAAATAGAAATTTATTCATACTTAGGATGCAAACTAAATGCACAGTGGGACCATTCAAATTCGAACTCAAAATCAGAATAGAAAAAGCAAAAACAACATTCATTAAAATGAGAAACATATTATGCACTCGTGGTTTATCCTTGGGTCTGAGAAAACGGATATTACAATGCTATGTTTTTCCTACTTTGTTATACGGGACTCTAGGGGTCTAAAGCATCCCTTAAAAAAACTACAAGCATTTGAAATGTGGTGCTACAGACGAATCTAACAATAAGCTGTGCAAATTACGTAACAAACGAAGAAGTCCTTTTACGAATTCAAAAAAAGCAAGAAATAATACAAACAATAAAAACCAGAAAATTAGAATACTTTGGGCACAACTTTTATATATTTTAAAATTAATTATTAAATTATTTTATTTTTAATAATTAATTATTAAATTAGTTATTTTTATAAAAATGTTTTATTTAAAAACTGTTTTTTTTTAAATTAACTTATAAACGCTGCTATTTTTTTTTTTAATTTTATTTAAAGAAAATATTTATTTAATTTTGTAAATTTTTGTAAATTGGATATTATGACTTTCCAATTTAAAATCAAACTTAACACTGAAATTTCTAAAGGAAGGAAAAATAACCAACGCTTCAATTTTTCCTGATTTCTACAAAAAAAAAAAATATAATAAAAAAACTTAAATTCTAAAAAACAATTACTGACAAATTTATTTATTTTAAAGCAAATTAATTTGCTGATAAGGATTATTTTTCATATTCAATATTTTAATAATAACTTTCACATGGAATAATTAGTTACGCAACAAAACAAAATTTTATTACAACATAAATGTTGCGCAACAAGCCAAAGTAAAACAAACAAAAACAAATATAATAAATCTTAAAAAAATACATAATTTTTATTCTTTGCAGTATGAGAGTCTAGGTATAAAGAAAACAACGTTTAAGGTTTTTTAAACGTTTAACCTTAAACGTTTTTTTCTTTTTGGATATTGTTTTTTTTTAGTTAAGTAATTTGAGTTTTGAAGTACAGCTAATTTAAATCACACTTTGTGTGTTATATTAAAATAATAATAAGAAAGAAAACGAGAAGTATTAGAATTACGACAAACGAAATGTTTCACGTGGTGATGTTTGTTAAATATTTCGTTTGTAATGTTTAATTTTAGTTATATTAAAAATAGAATATTTCATGTGATGATTTTTGTTATTATTTTGGTTATTTAGTTATATTGGAAGAGGATATATGACTGCTCCTCCTTAAGCTTGATGTCCTCCTGGACATCATTTTTTCTTGATATGGTTGGTAAATAGTTAATATTTAATTCTGGTTTGTTTTCTTGAATTTTCAATTTAATGCTTTTGGATTTCCTTTGGTTTACAAAGTATAAAATTAGTACAATTAATTCTATAATAAGTAAAATTAAAATTAGTGTATAAAAAATTTTGTTATCATTTTTATATGATATTTTTATTTTTCAATTTGTTTTAAATGAACATCAGTTAAGTTTGCTTTTAATTCTACATTTTCTATGTTTAAATAGTTTAGTAACATGATATGTTCAAATATATAATTTTCTTTATTTGTAAAGACAATATTATTTAATTTAACAGTACAATTACTAAATAAAATTAGATAGTTTTTGTTTAGTATATAAGTTATATTATTAGCAGAGGTCTTTAACATTAAGTTTTTTGCGCTTTTTACTATAGTGTTTGAAGATATTTCAATAATTCTTAAATTTTTTTTCAATTTCTTTACTACATTTATTAACATTAGAATTAACTAGATTTTAAATGCATTCATCAGCATTTTTAGATTTTGTACATACATATTATTTTCATCAATAAACGTTTTATTTTTGTGTAATGAAATTCGAATTAATTAGAGTAATTTCTTCAAATTTGTCATTTTAAGGTATTTGTAAAATTTTAATTTTTTATGCTAATTGCTCAGATAAATTTGGGATTGAGATAACGAAAATTAGTTTCTCATCCTTTTGAAAAATTGATCTGTTAATTTCTTGACATTTAAATGAATCTATTTGATAAAGTTCTATTTCTTCTGATGTTAGTATAGAATTAGTCATAGCGCCATTTTTTTTCAAAAGCTAAGTTACTTTGTATTTTACTAATTTCTTGATTAAAGATATTAATATTATTTAAAATTTGTAAAAAATGAATTTGTTTAATCTGTTGGCGGTTAGTGCCTGTTACAGTATTAAGAAAATTTTCAGTAAGTATTCTGTCTTTAGATATTTGTTTCTGAAGAGCGTTTAAATTATTTTCTAAATCTACCTGGTGAAGATGTGATTCGATTTCAGCTCGATCATCATTATCCATAGTGCCGTATAATCATCTCAATGTGGAACCTCCAAAGTTAATCAAACCTCGTTTTTTTCTGTGTACAGTAAGTGTTCTTATGTTATGACTTGTTTTATTTATTTGAGTTTTTAATTGTTTAATAACAGTTAGGTCTTCAGGACCTTTGAAAAACGTGTTAGCAGATTGTTCGGTTTTTGTTAGAGTCTCTTGTAAATCATTTGTGTCTATGACGTGAAGTATTTTCGTGTAATTTTGTATTAGAGGAGTTTCGTGTAACTGAATTATTTGCAACCCTCCTTGAGTGTCTAGTTTTTGTAACCGGAATATTGCTTGTGTAGAGTTTATAAGAAAGAGGAAAAATGTTATAATAAAAAATCTAGATTTGTGAGTTCGTATTTGAGGTTTGAACATTTGATGTTGTTTTTTGATCTAAAATGAATTTAAATTTCCTATTAATTCTAGAAGGGTGAATATTACGATTATTATTATCTACTAATTTATTTCCTTCCATTCGGCTTTCAATTTGTACGTATCTTTGATTAATTTTATATCTTTCTGCGTCAGGATTTTTAATTAAAACTTCACTTAAGTTTCCTGGTTCAAAATCATTTCGACTTTTGTTTAGTTTGTTTATGTTAATTACTTTTTTTTTTGGAATTAAATTTCTAATTTGTTCTAAGTTTGAGATTTTACCATTAAGGAAATCAAGTGATCTAACTTCGGTTGTCGAGTGGATTGAGTAATTGTATTTTTTCACTGCGAGAAAACCTTTATGTATTGTATTTGGTTTACATTTTTGTGTTTTGAATATTCTAAGATGCTCATTAAGAGTACCGTGAGCTCTTTCGATATCAGAGTTACCTGTGTGGGACCTAGGTGAAGTAAAATGAACTTGCATATTTTCTTCCCTGCAAAAATCTCTTATATTAAGGTTGTTAAATTCGTAGTCTAGTACATTAGGTTTGCCTAATATAACGAATTTAGTTCTAAAAAGATCTATAACAGTTAAAGAATTTCTGTCAGATAAATGTTGAATCATTAAATGTTTGAAAATTTGTCGAAAATTGTTAAAAACGTCAGTTTATAACAATTAAAAAAAACATCTACGTAAATGATAGCATTAGGTTCGTCAGCAGTTCCGCTTATTTGGAGTTTAGTTTGAATTATATGGCGATCATATTTTGCCTTATTGCATATATTGCAATTGTTTATAAATTTTTCATAGCAAAAACTAATACTCCACATAACGGAAAAAAGAATAAAAAAATTTGAAAATTTATAGGGTTGGGTACATAATCTCGAAAATCAAAATACCGAAA
The DNA here is from genome assembly GCA_947095535.1 of Poecilobothrus nobilitatus. Lineage (NCBI taxonomy): Eukaryota > Metazoa > Arthropoda > Insecta > Diptera > Dolichopodidae > Poecilobothrus > Poecilobothrus nobilitatus. The sequence goes on from OX352772.1 coordinate 84,842,249, forward strand.
ATAAAATCTCGAAAAATAAAATTCCCGAAAATCCAAATCCCGAAATTACAAAATTGCGAAAATCAAAATCCCGAAATTTCAAAATCTCGCATAGACACATATGGATATAAATATTCTGGAAAAGGGCTCTGATTTTGAAACCAACTATTGACTTCGCATACAAAAGTATTCAGTTTTGACATTTCATTTAAAAAATAGTGAATTTTATACGAATTTAGACGTTCTTATGAAAAAAAGATTATTTTTGAAGGAACGGGGGCTGTCGCGCCCAAACCCCCACTACAAAATTCTTTAGTTTTCTTAGTGTTGCCACGCGTTTACGTTTATTTAAATTTAAATATTTTTATTATTATTGTAAAAAGTTAATTATTCTTACAAATAAAGCGAACATAGCTCTCAAAAATAAATAAGCTCTCAAGATAAATAAAAACTGGTTTGTATACAGTTAGCCGAATGTTAAATTGCAAAATGCCAATTTGCCTAATGTCTTTCCATTTGGCATATTTGATTATTTTGCAAATGGTTGTTTGGTATAATGAAACACTTCGCAAAAAGATATTTGACAAAAATATATTTTGCAAATAAATTAAACTAGTATTAAACTAGTACTAAATAAGCTAATTAAATATTATGATTTATAATATATTAGATTTATAATAATTTACATAATTCATAAAAATATTATTTAATTCATTTTGTTTTGAACTTAATATATATATGGATACATAATATATTATAATATACATAAATACTAGTTGTTTTAATTTAAATTTAAATAATCGGCTATTAAAAGTAGTAATTTAACTTCGTTATAATCATCTTTTTTTGATAAAATTCTTTTAATTTTCTTATCTTTTAAAAAATACTTTTTCTTTTTTACCACAGGTACACCACCAATCTCAAACTTCTCTATTTCTGCCTTGACAAATTTCATTTCTTTTTTTAAGACGTCCATATGTTACAATAATATATCCAAAAACAAAATATACCTATCCCAAGCAAACAACAATGTATTATGATAAATATGATAAAAACTTTTAATAAAAATATTATAAAATCAATTACTTTTATCCAACAACAACAAAAAATATAAAAGAAAGCCGTTATCTTAAACTCGTCTTTTTATTATCATTAATAATGAATTAAAATAATTATTACTTCAATTTGTTATTTGTTAAGTGGATTGTTGTGAAAAGTATTAGTGTCCTATTTGAAAAATAAACTATTTGCAATATGATAATTATGCTAAAATGAAATTTGTGAAATTAGAAATTGTGCCAAATAGCATTAGGCGAAATGGGAATTTGATACATAGATTTTTCGAAGAGGTCCGCTTCCATAAAAACTATATTAGAACAGACAGATATTCTTTTTTATTTCATTAAAAAGTTAAGTAACAAAAACCATAAGATTATTTCTAGATAGCATAAATACCCATATTATTAACCAATATTATATTTCTTGATTACAATACTGGAGTATGCTATGCCAGGTCTATCTAGTTTCCTTTATTTTTGGAAAAAGCTATTCTTTCCTAATTTCATTGAAATTTTCAATTAAACGCCGGTGATTTAAGTCGTTATAAATTTTTTCTATTATTTCGATTGTTTTGTTTTCGTTTGGAATGTTTTCCGCTTGAATGGAGCATTTATAAAACTGTATATTATTAATATTCCCAAACAGTTCGATTAATTTTTGTTGTAGTATGTTATATTTTTCGTCATTTAATTTTGAAAAAATACCAATTTTTCTTTTTTCTAAACACGACGTAATAGATCGTTCAAATAATTGTTGTCGTTCTATTCATTTTCTGTTCTATGTATTAGTTTATTTTTATTTTATTTTTCTAATGCATTTTTCTGCCACATAAATGTGGACAGGAAATTACAGTCTTTCTTGTTCAGACGTGACTGAATGTCGTAAGGGGGAATAACTCTTACCGAGGCCCCATATTAGTTTATATTTGCCATATAATTTTTCTGTTTCAAACTATTTTTCAGTGACAATATGAATTTGTGCAAGGTATTTGTTAACTATATGGTATACGATTGGAATGTAATCGTCCAAATCTTCGCCACCACTATGAATTGTAGCCATATCACTGATCTTTTCGTTATTTACATTTTCTGATATTTCATTTTGATTTATTTCTTGTTTATTTATGTCGATTCTGCTGAGAAAATCAGCAACTTTGTTTTCTTTTCCCTTTAAATACTCTATATCGAACTCATATTCATTTAACTTGATTTTCCGTCGTTGTAATTTGAATTAGGTTCTTTAAGTGTAGACAGGTAAGTTATTTATTTAATCTTATTTTAGGTTAAGAATGTAGCCAGGTAAGCTGATGATCAGTTCTAATATTAAATTTAGTGCGATATAAATATGGGCGAAAATATTTGGTTGCCCAGATGATTGCGATAACTTCTTTTTCTATCGAAGAATAACGAGTTTAGTGCTGATTAAGAGTTCGACTAGCAAAGCAAATTGGGTGTCCATCTTGTGACAATACAGCACCAATTGCAAAGTTGCATCCGTTGTGTTAAAACAAATTGTTTTTTTAAATCTGGATACTTTAAAGTTGCAAAGTTTGAAACATCCGTTGTTAAAACAAATTGTTTTTTTAAACCTGGATACTTTAAAGTTAGATAATTCGTTATCAGTTCTTTTAATTTATCAAAAGACAAAACGTAATTTTGGTCATTAATATCGATTTTCTTATCTTTTTTTAATAATTAGTCATGGGTTTAGCTATACTGCGGCATAGTTTCTTATAAACTTTCGGTAGTACCTTGCGATACCAAGGAAAATTTTTATCTGTTTTCTTGTTGTTGGCAGTTTGAGTTCTTTGATCACTTTAACCTTATTGTCATTAGGCTTTATGCCATTGGGAGTGAGTACATAACCTAAATACTCGGTATGTTTTGAAAAAAATTACATTTGTCAATCTGTATTTTTAGATGTCTAAGTCGTTTAAAGATAATATTAATTGCTTCTAAATGTTCCTGTAAAGAAGTTGAGAAAATTAATATGTTGTCGAGGTAAACGACACACATTTTATTTATTAAATCTCTTAAAACGTGGTTCATGACCCGCTGAAGAGTGGCAGGAGCATTTTTAATCCAAAAGGTATACGAAGAAGTTCATAGTGGTCCTGGGGGTTGAAAATGCTGTTTTACACCCGTTCTTTTCATCCACTAAAATTTGGTGGAAACCTTTTGCCAAATCTAAAGTGGTAAAGTATTGAGCTCTACCCAACTTGTCAAAAAGAGAGTCCATGTTTGGGAGAGTATCCGTGGTAATTTTGTTTAATTTCCTATAATCCACTAAAATTCTCCACTTAGGTTTACCCGACTTATCTATTTTCTTTGGGATAACCCAAATTGGAGAATTATAGGGGGAATTACTTGGTTGGAATATATCTTGATTGAGCATTTCTTTGACTTGTTTTTCTTCTTCTATTTCGTCAATTTTAGGAAAACGATATGTTTTCGAATAAATTGTTCGTGAATGTTCAGTTATAATTTGGTGTTTTACTTCAGTTATATGGGTAAGACTATCTCCCACCTTGTAAAACAAATCATTATTTTTTTATAAAATTTCTTTTAAAATTTTACACTCTTCGGTGTTCGTATGTTCGTAAATTTTGGAAAATATCAGAATGGTTTATATTCAAAATTTCCAACTGAAAAGTTTCATTATATGGGCAAGAATTTTTAAATTTAGTTTAAACGCCATTAACTTCGATTGTACATTCTAGTAAATCAAGTTTAGCACCAATCAGTGGAAGTACATTTTGCCCTAGGACCGCATAAAAATTTTTATTATTTAAATTGTAAACTTTCCAACTCATCGTTGTATTTTCATTAAATTCATGATAATTTCACGTTCTATATTTTTGTCCCCCATTAGAATTGTTAAACAAATGGGTATTTTTAATTTTGATTGCCTTTCTATTGGAAAAATATTTGGATTAAGTATTGACGTAGAAGTACCGGTATTTGTAAGACAATCAATATTTATATTGTCGATAGTAAGTTCTGCTATGGATAATTAGTTGTTGTAGGCGAAGTTTGAAAATTTTCTATACGAATTTTCTATGAATTTTCTGTATTATTACTGCGGTTTAAATTATTATTGCAGTTTGTAGTGGTCGACCTACATTGATTAATAATTGCTATTGTTATTTCGCCACTTATTACTAAAATTTGTATTTCTAGTATTTTGAAAAAAAATTTCTAATATTTTGGCTACGATTACTATTGTTATTATTATTGTTAAGAAATTGGTTACGATAACCATTTATTACGATTGTAATTATTAATTTGTAAATTTCTATTAAAACGGTTTGGCCTTGAATTTGAATTGAAATTATCATTACGACCAACCGTGATCCCCGTTTGTAACAATTCGTTATAGGCTTCTTCTAAACATTTTACATTTTTTGTTCTTAAATAAATAGAGTCATTCCTATTTATTTTAGAAAGGAATTTCTCTAAAATACTAATCTCATTATACGTAGGCTTATAGTAATTTTATTTTAATTGATATAATTGTTACTTATAATTAAGTTTATCTAATATAGTACTTATGTCATTATAAAGTTGACTTACCGATCGAAATTGTGTTTTTTCTGTCTCTTCTTTTAACTTCAGATATGATTCCTGTACGCCAAAAGATTTTATTAGTTTTTCTTTTATCTGGTCCCATGTAGCCTCGTTTAATCCCCTAATGGATACGGCAGCTTTGTCCTGAATTTTCCCCAAGAGTATTCTCGTTACATATTTACGTTGCTCTACATCAATTAGCGTTACTACACTTCGTTAATACAACTGGATAATTCATAGTATCCGGTCCCAACAAATTCTGGCTCTGGCTTCCTTTACAATGTCACTTAAGGTCTTGCATATGTACGGGAGCTTTGCATATGTCGACCGTTATTACTCGCCATACTCGTGGGAACAAAATGAAAAGTTCAAAAATTCAAAAAAAAATAAATTACTTGCCTCCAGCCAGGAGACAATTGTTGGTACCAGTCATAGTACCCCTGTAGACATCAAACCAGGAACCAGCCGGGTTCCTCGAATAATCAGCCAAACACCTGTTGGTGGAGGAAGCACCAGCCAAAGTGCTCCAAAACCATCAGGGCCTAGTGTTGGTGGAGGAAGCACCAGCCAGAGTGCTCCAAAACCATCAGAGGTTAGTGGTAGTGGAAGTACCAAGAGCGGTACTTTCACTACAACGAGCAAAATCAATCAGGAAACAATACCAGAAGGCTAAATTCATATTGGGCAAGATAGCCCAGAATGAAGCCAAAGCTGTTGTTCACGAAAGGGATCTAGAGGACAAAAAGCGATACAGCGAGGTTGTGCGAGCGTATGAGTCGCGCAACTCAGGTAAAGACTCGTCCTCAAAAAGAAATAGGTCGAAAGATGTATCCAGTCCGGGTACAGAGAGAACTAAGGTGCCGAGAACGAGTCTCCACAGCAGTTCGAAAGCTGCAGCACATAAAAAATACAATGATATTGTAAAAGATAGTTTATGTGTTGCAGTTGTCAACAAAAAAGCCACAGATCGTAAAGTATCAAGCGATCTGTGGGTTAAACTTGAGGTGAGGTTGTCCGAAATGGTGAATGAGCACATTCTAGGAGGGGCTGGAGGGACTCTTCCGTGCTTTGATTCATCCGAAATAGTCAGGGGCTACAGGGTAAATCGATGCGAGGATCAGTTCTCTTTGGATTTCTTTAGAAGCAGCATCGCTAAACTAGGCGATGCTTGGGAGGAAGCCAAAATTGGCCTAATCCCAGCTAGCGAAATCCCAAGACGACCTAGATCCCGCATCTGGTTGCCTAGGATGGAGATAAGCGGGGAAAAGCTTCTCGAGTGCCTCCAAATCCATAACGCGACGGTTCCAATGGGGAACTGGTCGGTGATAGTGAAGGAGAAATCATCCGAAGAACTGCTGAAGAACAGTATATCGTTTCTCCTTCTTATCAGCGAAGAGAGTCTCGAACCTCTGGAGAAGCTGGGGAACAAGCTAAGGTATACCGAACTGCAAATATTTAAGTCAGGTAGTCCAGACGTAGAATACCTTGACGAGGTGAACGGGCTGCTAGAAGAAATGTCAGTCGACAAAGAGTCTGCAGCAGAAGCAACCAATGGAACAAACGATGCGGGTGGTGCAGATAATCTAAAGCACTCAAAGTGTGCCTCGGATAATCTGCTAGTCCTTCTTGTCGAGGAGGACCTCGACATAACCCTCATTCAGGAGCCATGGGTTAACGCCTCCAGGTTCAGGGTGTTAAACAACGGTAACTACAATCTATTCTACAAGAATGTAGGTCTAGAAAAAGGTAAGCCAAGAACTTGTATTCTGGTAAAAAAACACATCAATGCACATCTCTGTTCTAATTTCAGTTACGAAGATTTGACAGTTGTCAAACTGAAGATGAAGAACGATGTGAGCATGTACATAAGTTCTGTGTACATGCCACATGATGAACACGCTCCACCCCCCGCTTTCAGCAGTTGGTAAGTGCCACAGTTGGCAAGCTGATTGTGGGCTGCGATGCTAATGCTCGGCATACCATATGAGGAAGCTCGGAAACAAATTAACGAGGTGAGTCATTGTTCGATTTTATTCTAAACGCTAACCTTAATATATGCAACAGGGGAAGTACTCCCACATCCACATTCCCAAGCTCGGATAGTTTTTCGGGCTGGGCGGATGTGATAGATATTACATGTATAGGTACCGATGAAGCCTTAAAAATAGAAAAATAGAGAGTATCGGAGAAGAAATCTTTTTCGGATCACAGCTGGATACTATTCAATGTCAATCATAAGCCTGAAAATCCCCAGCCCTATAGAAATCCTAGAGCTACTAACTGGAGAAAGTTCAGAAGGATAGCAACAAAAAAACTTTTGGTAGTAGCTAACTCAGATATTGTGATTAAGAATGAGTTAGAAAAGAGGACTGACGTGTTTACAAAGGCCATGGAGGTCTCATTTAAGGTGTCATGTCCTGTCAAACGTAGCAAAAAAAACATTCCCGGTTTGGTGGAACGAGGATTTAACTAACCTAAGGAAGGAGACTAGAGATGCCTATAACATCTGCTATAAACAGAATAATTGGCAACTCTACAAGGACCAACTTAGGAAATATAAGAGAGAAATCCGATTGGCCAAGACACGGTCATGGAAAGATTATTGTGAATCCATAGAGAAAACTAGGGACTCAGCTAGACTTAGTAGAGTCTTATCCAAAGAACATTCCAATCCATCCTTCCTTAGAACGGTGGAAGGAACATGGACTGATTCAACCGCTGAAACCCTAGATCTTTTAGTGCGCACTCATTTTCCAGGGTGCACAAAGGACGCTCATGTGATCAACCAAGCGGTTGACACAAAGGTCCGAAGAGGCCCTGATGAAAGGTTGCCTGGGCAATTGATAATTTTTCTCCATACAAAGCTGCAGGTTTGGATGGTATTTTTCCAAAAATGCTTCAAGAAATTAAGGAACTTGTGGTTCCCTTAATCACGAAACTATTCAAAAGTAGCCTCTTGCTAGGCCATATTCCTCTGCTATGGTGGCGGGTGAAGGTGGTCTTTATACCAAAGGTTGGAAAAAGAGGTCATGAAACCCCTAAGGAGTTTAGACCGATAAGTTTATCATCCTTCTTACTGAAAACTCTCGAAAGAACACTATAGTTAGAACTTCGAAGAGTACCAGTGAGTACTCCACTATTTAAGTATCAACATGCTTACTGTAAAGGCAAGTCAACCGAGACGGCACTAAGTGAATTAGTACGGAGCGTTGAGCAATCGATACAATACAAAGAATATACGTTGGCCCCCTTTCTAGACATAGAAGGTGCCTTCAACAATATTATTGTATCGGCTATACTGGATTCACTGGAAGATCTAGGGGTAGAAAATGCCCTTAGACAGTGGATCATTAATATGTTGCAATCAAGAGAGATTCAGTCGGAACTCGGCAACCATATGATTACTACAAGAGTAAGCAGGGGTACAACCCAGGATGGGGTGCTGTCACCACTACTGTGGCTTTTAGTAATAAACAGAATTCTTAAAGAACTTATAATACCTAAGAAAGAGCCAAAAAGGCCTATGTAGCCCTGTATTCTTGTAGGAAAATGTTAGGTAAAAAATGGGGATTAAAGCCAAGAATGGCTTTATGGATATACACAGCTATAGTACGCCCCATCCTTACCTACGGGTTACTAGTGTGGTGGCCAGCGCCGGAGAAGGAGTATATTCGAACCAAGCTTGGTAGAGTAGAGAGGGGTGCATGTGTAAGTATTATGGGTGCGTTAAGGTCAACGCCAAGTAATGCACTGGATGCACTTCTATACCTTCTCCCGGCTGACCTTCATATTAAATTTCTAGCCTGTTGTAGTGCAATCAGACTTCGAGAGATTGGATACTGGCGTGCAAAACCCTATGGAGACAGCAGTATTCTAAGCTCGACATATCATGATCTGCCAGATTCCACAGACTACGTAATGCCAAATTTGGAAATTACCAAGAACTTTAAAATCAAGATTCCATCAAGAAGGGAATGGAAACAGAAAAACCCCTTGGGAGAAATTGACACCGCACTCTTCACTGATGGTTCAAAGATGGAGTGTGGTGTTGGTGCGGGTGTCTATTCAGAATCACTAAAAATAGAACATGCTTTCCGTCTGCCAGATAAAGCGAGTGTATTTCAAGCTGAAATGCTAGGAATCTTGAAAGCATGCCAAATACTAGGAAACAATTCTTCTCTGGGAGGAAGCATTGCAATAGTTACGGACAGCCAAGCAGCAATTGCGGCTCTCAACTCTGCAATAATAACATCTTAGTTCGTTAGAAAATGCTTTGACGAGCTTAAGAATGTAAATAATCAATTTAATGTTACATTGCTGTGGGTTCCGGGACATAGGAACATCGCAAGAAATGAACATGCTGATGAGTTAGCAAGGAGGGGTTCCAGCCTAAATGCTTCACTGGCGGAACAGGTAGAGCCCCCGCTAAACAGCGTTAAGGGAGATATCTTCCTCCACTTTTTGTTCTTAGCAAATAGAACGTGGAACGAACTAGCTACATGTTGTACGGCCAGGAAAGTCTGGCCATCGTATGATAAAAAAAGAACCAAAAATCTATTGAAGCTATCCCGACGGAACATAGCCAGAACAATAGGTGTGTTTACGGGCCATTGGCCAATTGGTGAACATGCGGCCAGAATAGGTATCCCATTCAATTCATCATGTCGCAGCTGTGGTGAACAGAATGAGAAACAATCCATTACACACTTCACCTGTAAGTGCCCAGCGCTGACGAGGGCCAGAATAGCAATTCTGGGTTGCCATCAATTCAACGATCTTAGTGATCTAGCGGTTAAGCAACCTGCAGAAATGGGAAACCTTACAAACCTTAACGCAACGAAATGGATCTAAAATTAAACTAATATAGTCCTATTATAAGCCTTGTGGTCACGGAAGTGGTGCCAAACGGTGCTAACACGCTAATTGGGGTCACTGCCAGGAGCAGCGGTAGCCAGCCACTCACACCAACCAACCAACCAACCGATCAATACTTGAAAGTAACACTGTTTTTTTTAACGACCGCATACATTATTGTATAAGGTACGTATTGTTTTCATACTAAAAATTTGTACCTGAGATTTTGGCAAATATACACTACTCCGGTGTGGAGCAGGCTGCAAAATTTTTTTTAGCATGATGTCAGTGTGTGTGTGAGTGCGTGTGTGTGTGCGTATGTCTGTGGGCACGTGTACAGCTTAAACGACTGAGCGGATTTTTTGCAATTTCATAGTTAAGGTTTTGACGAAAATAATATCTCGGATTGATAAGCTTTTGGAGCAAATCGGACAACCGCAACTTTTAAGTTTTTACGAATATTTCGTAACAGAAAAATTATTAAGAAAAAGTTGTTACGCAAGTAAAGAGCAACAACTTTGCCATGGAAAATTTTTTGATCAGACTAACTTTAACTTTTATTTAATTTTTTTTCTAACTCCAAATTTCATACATAACACTCCATATGAATTTATATGAACAATTTTTTTCCTTTTCTTTATATTTCTAAAAACTTATATATGTGCAGATTATGTACTTATATCTATGCATATTATTCTTTTGTTGATGACATTAAATTAAAATGGTAAAATTATTGTTAGCATATTCAATATTAATCTTATTTTTGTTTTGTATTTGTTTACAGTTTTATTATTTTTACTTCTAATATTTTTGAATGAAAAAAAAATCATGTACATTACATAATAATCTAAATGGATGTATGAATGAATGCACATATATTTTTACAATTTCATTGCTTATTATTGTTATTGAATAAAACAAAATGTTGTTAAATTATTAGATGTTATTTTGCTTTGATATAAATTATTATGTAAAAAATTTATAAATTTTGGGATTGTACTTTTCGTGGTGGGGACACCTGATTTTTTTTTTATAATAATATTATTGTTTTAAATAGTATACCGCAAAAATAGAAATTATTTATGAAGTTCACTTTTTATTTATTTTATTTTTTTTGGAAAGTTTATATTTTGTTTTTCTTAAAAAATATTTTTATGAAATGTTTTTAAATTAATTTCTGAATTTTATTTTCGATTTATTATTGTTTTAACATAATTTAAAATAGTGTCGGTATCCTATTAAATAAAATAAAAATTGATGTTATTTTTATAAATAGTTTTATTTAAAATTAATTTTTTAAAACTTAGAAAGTAGATTGAAGTTTCAAGTTGAATATTTATATTCAAAAATTTCCCCCTCAATTGAAACTTTAAATGCTGATTAGTCCTAAGCTCTTCAAAAATTTTTGATGTTTCAGCCTCTGCAGTCCTTTGGTTAATATTTCAGCCAACATATCCTCTGATTTTTGATATATAATATCTATATATAAATTTCTCCATTTGCAAACAAATCCCTGATGAAATGAAGTTTGATGTCGATATGCTTTGTGATGGCATGATAACAAAAATTTTGTACCAATTTTTTTGCACTCAGATTATCACAAAAAATTTTAATAGGACATGTTGCGAATTCTTGATAATTTAGCTCCGTTAAATATTTTGCTAAAAACATAATTTTTTTCCAGGCTTCAGATAAGCCCACATTTTTTGCTTCAATACTACTTAGTGATACGGCTTGTTGTTTTTCAGAAATCCAATTAACAGCAGAACCACCGAAAATAACTGCACACCCTGTAAAGGATTTGCGATCGGCATATCCAGCCCAGTCGGCATCAGTAAAAACACAAATAGGTTTGCCAGTTTTGGTGTATTTCAACTCTAATTCCTTAGTGGTTTTTAAATAATCAAGTATACGTCTTACAGCGTTCATGTGTGTTTTGTCAGGATTTGTGTTGTACTGTGACAACTTAGAAACAGCAAACATTATATCTGGTCTCGACCATATAGCTATATACATTAAACCCCCAATTAATGATTGATATTCCTTTTGAAAGACTTCATTTGATTGACCATTCGTTGTTTTACATAATTTTATCATCTAGTCCGTTTTCACAAAACAGTTTTTCTATATATGATTTTTGTGATATTGCTATTGATCCAATTTTATTATTACCTTTTATTTCTACCCCTAAAAAATATGATATAGGTCCCTTATTCGTTATTATTAATTCTTCACATAATCCAGATTTTTTTTCAATTAATTCTTCATTTGAGGATATAATAATTATGTCATCTACATAAGCACACATAATTATAGGATTTTCTTGAGTTTAATTTATATATGTATAAGAATCTGTTCCAAGTTTTTTGAAATTCATTTCTTTTAGTATTTTATTCAATTTAAAATACCAAGCTCTACCGGCCTGTTTTAAGGCTTTATGGCAAACTTTTTTAGCAAAATTTTTATTAACAAATCCAAAACATTTCGTATTCTTCATTCATTGCTTTTTTCCAATTTCTTGAATTATTGCCTGTTAAAGCATCATTGAGGTTTTTTGGTATTATTAAAGCATTTACTGAATTATAGCCTTTTCGTGGCCGTCCTGGTTTACCATCACGCAGAATTCGTGGCCTTCATGGACCTCGATTTTTTATAGATTCTTCGTCAAGTAAAAAATCTTCAAAAACGTTACCTGGGGAATGGTATTCATTTGAGTTCTCATCGTCATTTTTTTGGATTTCGTTGGCTGAATTTTGATTATTTTCATCTTCTTTAACGCTCTTATCTTTGACACAATCTTTGTCTGGATTTTTATAATTACTTCCTTTGTCTTCTAAGTTTTTAATTTCTTCATCTGCATTTTCTTTTTTATATTCAAAACTAAAAATAGAATAATCAGTATTAAAAGTTTTTCTTACATTATTTGGGAATTTGACATCTCACGATACTAAAACTTTTCTTGTTTCAGAATCGTAAAATCGGTATTTGGAAATTGTTTACATTTGGAGTACGACCTGTTCAAATTTCCATGGGATTTTAATTTTAGATTAATTTTCTAAAATTTTGGTTGGTGACCTATTTCTTATACGGCTTCTGTCCAGAACCAAAGATTGAGCTGAGAATCAATAAGCATAGTTCGGGCCATTTCTAAAAACGTACGGTTTACTCGTTATGCAATCCCCTTTTGCTGCGGTGTATAAGCAACGGTGAACTCCCTTTTTACTCCAGTTTTTCCAAGATAATTTGAAACTCGTTTGAAAGATATTCCGTTCCGTTGTCACTACGTAAGCTTTTTATTTTTTTATTTGTTTCTGTTTCAACTTGAATTTTAAATTTGTTTAACATTTTGAACACCTCACTTTTATGTTTAATAAAGAAAATAAAAATTCTTCTGGAATGATCATCGATGAATGTTTCTAAATAATTTGAAACCCCATTTGAAGTTTTAAAAGATCCACATACATCCGTGTGTATTAGTTCCAGTATATCATTACTTTGTAAACCAATATTTTTAGAGAATGGTTGAACTGTAATTTTTCCTCTTCTTTTTTTGGGTATCTTAAAATCTAAATAATTAAATATTTTGGGTATTTATTTAAATTTATTCCTTTGTTTATCATTTAATTTTATTAAATCTTTACTGTTCAAATGACCAAATTTACGATGCCATTTCTTAAATATGTCTTCTTCTAATTGAAAATTTTGTTCATTATTTTCGAAGGTAAATAAATTTGACAACCGATTCCCTTTCATTATTATTTTATTACCACGTTTAACTAATACATTGTTTATACTAAATTCAACATTAAATTTCTTTTCAACGATTTTTGTGATAGAAATAAAATTACTTCTTAAATCAGGGACGTAAAGCACAATTTCTAATTTTATTAGTCCAGTGTCACATTTTAATATTACATGAACAATTTCTTTTGATTTTGTTGATGTATCTGATACCATGTATATAATTTCTTCAAAATCTTCGAGATATGTAAAAAGTTCTTTTTCACAACACATATGAGCTGTACATGAACTATCAAAATACCATAAATTTTTGTTCATTATTTCATTTTCACTTACCCCATTCAATAAAGCTAACGACGTCGCTGCTCTGTTACCTGTTTGTTGTTTATTTCTATTTTTGCATTGTGATGAATAGTAATCCTTTTTGTTACATATAAAACATTTGACTGTAAATTTATTTCTGGTCTTATCAGATGATTTATTATTGTCATTATATAATTGATTATCATAATAATTTAGTCGGCATGATTTGTATGATTAATTATTATTATAATTTGATTTGTTGTTTTTTTCAATGTAATTATTTGCTTTTTTTGAGTATAATTTTTCACTATTTTCAAATGATTAACCATTTTTGATATTTTGTCTACGACTATCTTTTTCAAGTAATTTTATTTTTAATGAATTAATTGACGGAAGATCGTCTCTGGATTCAATGGCGATTACGAAATTTTCAAACTCCTTTAGTAAACTGCATAATAAAACTACAGTAAGTAATTCTTCAGGTAATGTTAATCCTATCTCAGAAATTTTTTCCAAAATTTAAGAAAAGGTTTGAATATGTTCGGCAAGATATTGATTTTCTTTCATCTTAAGGTTGACAAGTGATTTGAAACAGGAAATCTTTGTAGACGGACTTGATGGCTTATGAATTTCCTTTAATTTATTCCATGCCTCAGATGACGTTTTACATTCTTTAATGTATAAAAGTTGATTCGGCTTTACAGTTAATATGATGTATGCTAAAGCTTTTTCATCCTTAGAATTCCAAGCGTCAACTTCCTCTAGTTTTGTGCTCCTCGGTTCTATCTTTGTTCCAATTGTATACTGCCACGGTCCTAATTGGATCAGCAACTTTTCATCTGGATTTTCAATATTGGAAAATTATTTTCATCCAAATTTTCTATTTAGTTTAAATTTCATGACCTCATTTTATATGTACGTATTTAAGTTTTTTTTTTATTTATTCTTTTATTAAAAATAAATTTAACACTTTTTTAATTTTAATTAAAACTTCTGCACCTTTTTTTTATTTATTCTGGGCACCTAATCCTGTTGATTTTAGATAAAAAAAGGCGATCTTTTTAGATTCAATGCTTTATTCAGAAGAATATAAAAAACGGAAACGAAAGAACAAAAAAGTGCATTGTGAAAAAAAATGCATTACATTTAATAATTTAGTACTAGAAAGTATATTGAAGTATCAAGTTGTACTAGAATATTTATATCCACAGAGAGGAAATCTCATAGATATAATAGTACTTTATTGGCTATATAAAATTGGCTATATAAAAGAAAAATTTAGTCAATTTTGAGTTAGCTGTTTATTGATGTTTTTTTTTGTGTAAATTTAAATTTAGTTTTCCCTGGAAACAGTGCCGCCAAAAATGGAAATTTATGTTATAGATTTAAATACTAAATATTTAATAGAAAAAAATATTCATCCTTAGTGTAACCGTATCTGCAGCTTCATTTTTACTTGCTACTCGAGTTTGTAAATCATAAACTTGTTCTTCTAGTAATAGTTTATTACCAATACTATCTCTTAAATTTTTATTTTCTTTTTCTAATTTTGAATTTTCTCTAAATCTTGAATACTTGCTTATCGTCGTAATATTCAAATAATATATGTACCTTGGACAAAGTTTTGCAATCGATAAATACGATACGATAAATTTTCTCTGCAATTCTTTAATTTGAAATTTTCTTGTTTGTTATTCTTGTATATTCTCTTCAAATTTAGAATTTAAATATTTAAATTCATTAGACTTTTCTTCCACAGATGAAGTTCCACTCCATTCAATTGAATTCGAATAATTGAAACTAACTAATTTAGGTTTTCAACTTTTCTTTTATATTCAATATTCATTAATTTTATATATCCAATATAAAAAGTATCTAAATTTATACATCCAAATCTATCAATATCTATGAGAGAAACTGTACTGCGATTTTATAATAATTTTAATGAAATTTTATGATTTAAAAACAGCTGGCATCCAACTTGCGTCAAATGAACGACATTACTTGGATGTCATATGTTTTATTTTTGACTGAAATTTCTTGTATAGGAAAATACATTAGAGTGAAAGAGGAAGTGCCAATCTAAAGTACTATTATATCTATGGGAAAACTCTATAATTGGCCTTCTTATTAGCAAATTTCGTAAGCATGTAGAAAAGTATGATAGACCTACTATAATAAGTTAATGCAAAAACTAAGAATGTTATTTAATTTAATCTAAAGAGAAGTTAAATTAAATTCCATCCTTTTGACATTATTTCGTAAATTCTTTTAAACTTAATTTTTTTGGTTAAAACATTATAAGCTATTGCACCTACTTATCTACTAAAAAAGCTACTTATTATTTAAAAAGCTAAAAAAAACTTTTTAAGAGGAGAATCATTTGGTATACTTCTGGCAAAACATTTATATCTTTATGATAATTCCGATTCAATTTCGTAATTATAATAATAATAAAATATAATTACTAATTAATTACCAGATAATTTCGATTCAATTAAGCAAAATAGTTAATATATACAAATGACATTAATTGGAAAAATAAATTGTTGTAATTTACGGAAGAATATATGTTGGAATAATATAAAAATAACATATACACTGCTGGTTATATACCAGGCAATCTTGTAGAAAATTTTAGTCGAAGTTTGAACGAAGTACACCCGATAATAATGATCGTGAAATAATATTTCTCTATTTTCTAGCATTCTTTTTCTTTTGTTTTTATTCTTCGTTTTTGACTTCGCTTATTCTTTGTTTTTGACTTCGCTCTTTTATTTTTTAGTTTAGTGCGTTTAAGCACATTATTTTCTACTGCAGAACAATAAGATGCTTCAAATTTAAGTTGAAAAATTATATTTTTTTATACTAAATCGCCAAAATTTGTATCGTATTTTTTAAATTCTTTCTCTACGCGATTGCCTGTATATAACCAGCAGTGACATATTATGTTAAGCTGGTTCAAGTTAATTTATATGTAATTTATATTAATAATCTCATAGCATTCATTTTTAAAACTAAATTTCAGGAGTTTAATATTTAATAACAATCGCGTGTTTCTTCCTTTTGTTTTAAATAAATGTACCTGGTAATTGGCAAAACTGCTGGGAACTGTAAAAATGCTGACAAGACACGCCGCTGTGAGTTTTTTTTTTTAAGACTCGATTCTAAACAAGTAAGTTTGAAATTTTATTAAAAATAAAATTTAAGGACTGGCGAAATATTTTGTAGTATGGTTTGAATGTTGTCACATATTTTAATTAATACATAAATAGACCTCTCATTGAACGGTTATTTTCGAATACTTCTATTTTCAGCAATCAGATTTCTAATTCTTAACAAATTTTTAAGTAAAAAAATATTTGATTTGAATGAAAAAAGTGCAATATTATTCAATTTGTGATGCATAAATAATATACATATGTATCATAATATTAATTTTGATGCAAACTACAACAAATAATTTTGTGAATTGCATGAAAATTATTTTGTAGTTTGTACATTTATTATAAATTTTAAAATTCTACGCTTAAATTTTATTCTTAAAAAAATTTCAAAAATACATACATACATATCTCAGACATTTGT
Source organism: Poecilobothrus nobilitatus (assembly GCA_947095535.1). Taxonomy (NCBI): domain Eukaryota; kingdom Metazoa; phylum Arthropoda; class Insecta; order Diptera; family Dolichopodidae; genus Poecilobothrus; species Poecilobothrus nobilitatus. Next base: position 84,859,339 of record OX352772.1, read on the forward strand.
CAATAAGTAAATAACTGCATTTTTGGTCAAATTTAGTTTTTTATGAAAATGAATCTAATAATGCGTAATCTACCGATTGACAAAAAAATTTTTTCAAAAAATACTACTATTAACAAAATAATTTTGCAAATAACTAAATAAGTATACGTAAATGTAATATTAAAAGTGAGTAAAAATCTGTAACTTCACTTATTGATTTAAAATATTTTTAGTTAAATGTCAAAAATTACATAAGTTTAGTTATAATCTTTTTAACTTTTTTTTTCTGTACTCTGGAATAAATATGCAATTGTCGGAAATAAAATAAGTTGAGTTATTTATTTTTGAACTCAGGTAAAACATCCGTTAAGCCAAGTTAAATACTTATACACAAAAATAATTAGAGTTATTGGGTTATTCCAATTTACGATATGATACCGGATGCAATTTATTGTAAACAAAATAAGTTGAGTTATTTAGTTTTCAACACAGGCAAAAAATGCGTTAAACGATGATAAATACTTAGATACTGAAAATTAATTACAGTTATTTAGTTCTTCCGATTTATTTTTGTACAGTTGTTAAAACTTATTTAGTTATATTGTCGCCTGGACAGTTATTAGAAAATATTTGAGTAAATAACAGCGGAAAAGAAGTATTTTAAAATAACTATTAAATTTGATACTACAAAACAAAAATATGGATACACAACTTTTAAGAGAAGTTTTCGGAAGTGATTATGAAGAAGAATATTGTGAGATTGTTGAAAATAACTTTTAAGATGTTTAAATAAGTATTGAAATAGTATAATAAGTATTGATTTCAATAAGTATTCAAATTTTCATTTGAAATTTTTTTTAGAAAACTTCTTAGAAAGTAGTGAGAAAAAAAGCACAACCAACAGTAAAATTTATTTATGTCACATAAAACGAGAACGAAAAGAAAAGCAAGTTTTACACGATTCACCAAGAAAATTATTTATGTTTATAAATACTAAACGTTAATCTTCATTTTAGAAATACCTTGTAGCAGAAAAAAATTGGAGAGTGAAAACTTGGAAGCTCAGGAATTGATGGATACAGAGATATTACATTATAGAGAACAGACTTTACAAGAAAATGCACATAGTGAACCAGATATGCTACATGAAATTCCTTGCAATCAAAATTTTCTAGCTTGTGGTCAAGAACTAATGGATACACATACACAAACATTATATGTAGAAAAAAAATGTAGATAAAAATGTGCCCAGCGAACCAGATAAAATTCCTTGTGGCCAAAATTTGCAAGCTTGTGGCCAACTAATGGATAGTGATAAAGAAAACCTAGAAACTAACAGCATTTTTCCAACTGTAATTGAAACACAATCTACAAAAACATTTAGAAAAAGGGCAGAACAGTTAAAACTTTTAAAAAACAATGGCAAAGCTTATTCTTCATTAAAATCAGGTAAAACACACTGAGCAGAAAAAACTGTACCACTTAAAAAGTGTAGACTACAATGTTATAAAAAATTAAATTATGAACAACAACAGAATTTATTTGAAGAATATTGGAAATTGGGAAAATACATTCTTAAACAAGGATACATGAACAAGCTTATTACAATTGAAATGAAACAAAGACAAACCAATTTAAAAATCCTATTAAGTTCAGAAATTATACTCTTGTTTATAAAATACCAATTGGATTAGAATATATGCAGGTTTGCAAGACCTGTTTTCTCAATGTTTTCTGAGAAACTCCTGGATTTATTTATCAAATAACCAAAAAGCAAGAAAACAAAACAATTATGAAGGACTGTAGAGGATCAGGCAAAAGAGCCAATAAACTATCGGCAAAGCAAGTGGATGAAATTAACGAGCATATTAAACCGTTCCCACAATATTTATCACACTATGGCCGTTGTGCTTCTTCAAAAAAGTATTTAAATCCGGGTCTAAACATAACTAAAATGTATCAGCTTTATAAAGAAAAATACTCAAAGCATGTTAGTATTACAAAATACACTGAACTTTTTAGAAAACATAATTTAAAATTTAAAAGACCGCAAATTGATACATGTCATAAATGCGATGTATTTCAAATGAAATTACGGTTCGAAAAAGATGAAGAAAAAAAAAGGATATTTTAAAAGAACAAGAAGAACATCACAATTATACGCAAATGGCATATAACTCTAAACGCCAAGAAAAATTGGATACAGAAAAAACAGTATTGTGTTTAGATTTGCAGCAGGTTCTTCCTACACCATTTTTACAAACATCTCTTGCCTATTACAAACGTAGTCTTTCTACTTTTAATTTAACAATAAAAAATTGCTCAAATAATAAAACCACATGTTTTATTTGGGATGAAAGTGTAAGTGGCAGAGGAGCAAATCAAATCGCATCCTGTATTTTTAAATATTTTGATATGTATGAAAGCAGCCTTAAAAGCCATGTCCTAATATATTCCGATACATGTCCAGGACAAAATCGCAATTCAATTGTCTGGGCAATGTTTCAAGCTTTATTTTATTCAAAAGAATTAAACAGTAAAATTATAGAGCATAAGTTTCTAGAGCCTGGCCATATAGATTTAGAATGTGATAATGACCATGCAGTGATTGAGAAGGCTAAAAAAAATAACAGTTCTGGAATATGGCATCCTCATGATTACAAGCAACTAATTCGTTCTTGTAAAAAGAAAAATCCGTTTATTGTTAAAGATATGTTAGCAGAAGACTTTTTACATTTTTAAAATTTATTTAAAACATATTTTAAAAGAACAAAAATTAATTCTCTTAAGGAACCAGTACAATGGAATCAAATAAAAATTATTAAATATCAAAAGGAAGATTTTGGAAAGTTAACATATAAAACTGATTACGCAGAAAACTTTAAAACGGCAAATATGTTAAAGAAAAAAAATATGGAAGCACCACAACAAGCACCACGACTACAATTACTGAATCAAAGTTTATTATCCATTACTAAAGAAAAAAAAAAAGATATAATGGATATGTTAAAAGTAATTCCTCCGATATTTCATCAATTTTATCGGGAACTTAAAGAATCAGAAAGTGCAGAAGATACATTATATGATTATAGTTCAAATAGCCCAGATGACGATATTTTATAATTATTTTTTTTTTTGATATTATAATTATGTGAAACTACTTTTTAATAATATTATTCTTTGATAATATTTCTTTTTTTATTTATTTAATATTTAATAACTTAATATTCTTAATTTCATACATTATTTTTTAAAATAAATTCATTTTATGTGCATTATTATAACACGTTTTTTTTTTTGTTATAATATTATATTCGTAGAATTTTGTAGTTTTTCAGAATTTTATTATTTTTTGTTTTGTTTATAACATAATAACTAAACTTATATCGTTTTTCCTATTTCAAATTTTCAATGCGAAAAAGGAAAATGAAATTGTCAACAAGTATATAAGTGGAGTTAATTTCTTTTTCTCATTTACATTCAATCTGATCAAAAAAATATCTTTTCCTTTTTATTATCTATTATAATGCTGTTTATTACAAATATATAATTTCTTTTTTAAACTCAATAATTATTATCTTTTTAATAACTAAAAACAAAAATATTATTACAATATCAATAAAATAATAGAAAAATTAGCGACGAATTTTTATTAGAATAATTACGAATACTCTTTCCAATAATAGCAAATTTTATACAATGCACACATTTTTTAGCTTTTATTTTTACAAAATGTACTTTCATACACAATTTGTCTGTAACCATAACCTACATTAATTTTTAGAAGGCCTAGACATTGAGAGAGGAAAGCCAAATAGTAGTCCTTTTTTTCAAAAAAAATACACGTAGTCTTATGGAAAAAAATAGTAGTCCTCCTAGAAATCTCGAAATAACACAAAAACTACAGATTTTTTTTAATTTCGTCCTAAGAGAGCATTAAAATTCCATCTTTTTTACGTTTTTTAGTAAAAAAAATTTTTTAAATTTTCATTCATAAATATGCATTTTAAAAAATGTCTTCCAGCTACTTTTCAACAAAAAAAAGCTTCTTAAAAACTTTTTAAAAGAGCATTAATTTGGTACATTACTGAGCAAAAAAAATGTTGAAAACGAATTTTTATTGCAATATCGATTTGCTTTAATAAATATTGTAAGTTTTTTAGAATGCATATAAAATTAAGTGCAAAAAATAAACTATTTAATTATTTTTACAATAAGTTAATTTATGTTAACTTATTTAAAATTTTTATTACTATAATAAAATAAATTAATATTATAAGTTATTCGCCTTTTCCTTTGAGGTAGGGGATATGGCAATTATTTTTAAAGTGGTATCGCCTGAAGACTAGGTCTTAAACTAAAATAATAAAAACAAATATATTAATACATACAAATAATATATAAATAATTTTTTAACTAAATAATATGATATATTTAAAATAAAATTTAATAAAACAAAATAAAGTAATTAATTTACAACAAAACAATATTAAAAAAAGTAAAAAACAAAAAAAATATCACAAAAATCAATATTTTCCGGATAGTTATAATAGATCTTGAGTGGGCAAAAATGAAAAATGATATGACGATTGTATCCCAACTATATATAGGTACTATATATTCAACTATATATAGATTCTTATCAAAAAGGTTAATTTAGTCAATAATACTATTTAATTTTTTGCGTTTTTCAATATCGTTCAATATTTTGAAATTGTTTTATTTCTGTATTACCTGTCAAATAGGTAACTTAGATCGTTATTAATTATTACTATAAATTTAAAATCACATTTAAAGTAGTTATTTTCTATTAAAATATATAAAATAATATTATTTTGGCCTTTATATAATTTCCAGTATTTTAAATTTATTTTTTTACTAACATTTAAAACTAAATTAGAGAAATTTAAAATTATATTATCATCGCGTAAGTTTTTATCATTCGTTTCTATTAAATTTACCAAGTAATTGGTGAATATATTTGGAACTGCATCTGGTATTAAACGCGGACTTTTATCATTATTTAATTTAAAACACAATTCTGAAAAATGCAATTTACATATGGAACTATAAGCTGTGGGTTGCCAGTCTGATCTTTGTACAAAGCTCTTTTAGGCTTCTCAAAGGCTCTGTATCCGGAAATTTAAAAGTAGCTACAGATATCGTGCTATTATTATGATTGGATTTACACCCAACAACCGAATATTTTCCACCCACTTTATTTAAGGAAATTATTAAAAAAGGCAATATTAGGCACTAAATTATTGAATTAATTTTTTTAAATAGGTATTCATACAATAAAATCTTTTAAAAATAATAATTCAATTCAAAAATTTAACTCTACAAAAATATGACTATATAAAATAAAATATTACTAAAATTTAGAGTTATTTAAAACAAAATATTACCTAATTTTTTTCTAATACTTTTCAAATAGAATTGCAATGTAAAATTTTATTCATAAAAAGATTATTATATTTCATGTAAGTACATGAATATTCTATTTACAATAATTTTTTTTTTATAGACTGTATAGAAGAAAACGAAAATTTCTTAACCAAAATTTGCTACTTCTTTTTTTCTTTTCTTTAAAATATTGCTGAAAAATATGATTTGAAAGTTAATTTTTTTATTGACATAAAGATAAAACTTCAAACTTTATTTTTATATAAATTTTATAATTTTTTAATATAATTAAAAATATAAAAACTTAGTTTGAACTAAAATATATTTTCCAAATTTGCAGTACAATTTATTAGAAAGCTTTTAAATTATTAGGCTATGTTCACTAATTTATTGTAATTGTGTACTCTCATAATTTTTTGAGAGTATTAAATGGCGACGATATGAAATGCTAGAGAAAAACTAAAAATTTTATTTTGTTGAAAATATGTTAAAAATTTCGAGTTGAAAGCTGAAAGTTTAATATACAATTTGGCATGTTTGGGTAAATATTTCATACCGAAAACTCGAAAAGAAAATTGTTAAAAATCGGCATTTTTCTTAAACAAAAACAAAAACAGAAACGAACAAAAAAATCTTTATGAAATGTCATTTTTGGACACTTTTTCTCACAATACATTTACAATTTGCACAAACACATTTAAGTATTTCGATGTCCAGGCCTTCTAAAAATTAATGTAGGTTATGCTGTAACTCAAAAGACCTCATTTTCAATGTACATCATATACCTAATACATACATAAATACTATATTCACATTCATTCTTTACACAAAACAGAAAAAAACAAAAAGAAACATAACAAAACAAAAAATATGTTGATAAATACTTAACATTACATTAAGCTACATATATAAATACATACTAGAAAATCCCCTGTGCAATTGCACAATTTCTATAGATTCAAAAACATTTACGTTATCATACTGACTCCCTTACTACCTGTATTAAGGGAGGGATTATTACACGTATTTTTTTAGCTTAGGTATATTAAGTACCTAACTAAAATAACTTATGGATTTTTAATTTAATTTGAATTTTTTAGGTGTAGGGTATAAATAAGTCGGTTGCATCGACTTACTGTTACTTTTTGCTTGAAAAAAATTTGCTGAATTTATTTTATTTAAATGTACTTTGGAAGAGGTCTTTCGTATATTCAATAAAAGATTCATGTCTCTGATAATGAAATTTCATAAATTTTCGGCGGCTTTTTTTTTTGTGACGGTCGTTTTCGACAGCTTTTTAATTTTTTTTTTTTTTCTTTACGAGGGTTGGTGGAAAACTCGAAAGTCACCAAGAGGAACTGCACGTGCTTCCTCAGGGTAGTGTTGGACTTTAACCAACCAAAACCACCCCCTTTTAAAACCAAACTTTAGGATGGAACCTTTAATACGAATGTACAGTTTGGTTTTGGGGATACGGATGTGGGAAGGATAATTGGGAAATTTGGATCATGGGGGATAGGTAGGAAAATTTGGAGGGACATTTTGAAGAAAGATGTTAATGTTCTTCTTAAGCTTAAGTAAATCGTACACATAACAATTACCAACTTTAGGGAACACATGCGATGGTATATGGTTCCACAAACGAGACGTGCGCATAACAAACGAATTTCCATAACCTGTATTTCGCCATCTTGATAAGTCAACATGGTAGGGATGAACATCTGTTGCCCTCCTTGTTTCTCGTTGGAAAACTTTGAGTGGAGGCATTAGTTGTTTTATTTCTTTAGAACAAGTATTAATCCCTACGAGATACCTATAAAACGAGGTCAGTGACCCAACTGTGCGACGATGGCTGAGTGGAGTGAGTATTGAAGTTGCACTGGGGTTGTTGATCAAACGAATAGCTATGTTTTGCACATTATCTAAATAACCCAGTGCTGTTTGAGGTCCTGCAGCCCAAATGTGTGCATTGTACTCCATTTTCGGCCTAATGTATGTTTTATAGATATTGAGAAGATCAGATGCGGAAAAGTAAGTTTTGCAGCTATACAAAAAACACAAGCATTTAGCTGCATCCTTAGATATACCAAAAATGTGATTTGACCAAGTCAATTTTTGATTTAACCCGATGCCCAGCATGTTTAAGTCCGTCGAATGCTGCAAGACCTCTCCCTGAAATAGTAGGGTAGGAACAGTAGTGGCAATTTTCCGCGAGATCAAACAGCATTGTGTTTTTTTGGTGTTGAACTCCACTCTATTGACTTCGCCCCATTTTTAAATTTTTGCTAAATCGTTATTTAGCTCACTAATAGTGAAATTTTTTGCTCTTGTATTAATCTGGTGATTAATGTTACAGCGGCTATGAAACTCATAGGAAGCTACAAGGGTGCTGTCGTCAGCGAAACTATGGATCGGATTGGAGGTTAATGAGAGTAAGTCATTGATAAATATTAAGAAGAGAGTTGGGGATAAAACTGATCCCTGGGGGACACCAGCATTTATTTTGAATTTGTCAGATGAATATCCATCTCCAATCCATTTTAGAAAGACCCTACCTAGACCTAATGCTTTGCATTTTGCCAATAGAGCATCGTGCCAAACTCGATCGAAAGCCTTAGAAATATCAAGAGCCACAACATCAGACTCACCAGAATGATGAAGGTTGATACTTAGCTTCTCACAAAGGTAAGTCATGAGATCACCGGTTGAACGACGGGCTCTGAACCCGTATTGACGATCATGAAGCAACTCTTTGTGGTCCAGGTATTTCGGAAGCTTTTCGTTCACTATTTTCTCCATTACCTTGGAGAGGACCGAAGTTATAGCGATATCCAGTAGTTGGAGGGATCGCTTTTATTACCTTTTTTAGGAATTGGGAAAACATGTGCAACCTTCCATTGGGTAGGATGAATACCCGAACTGAAGGAGAGGTAGAAAAGGTTGCGCAGAGGTTTTGAAATAGTGGAGTAGGTATTTTTAAGCACCATGGTGGTTATACCATCTGGACCGGCTGACTTGCTTGTATCAAGATTTTTTAAGATTGTCATCACCGCCCGCGTCTTAAAGTAAATTTTACCGAAGGAGCAGCCAGCTCCTGGAACAGAAGGTGGCATCTTAGTTGACTGTGACAGTGTCGAATTAAAAGCGAACTGCTTGCCAAATAAGTTCGCTTTATCTCTAGAATCTGATACGGTTCTGTTATTATTATCAATAAGTGGTGGAAAGGAATTTAATTGTCTAATAATAAATTAGTACAAAATTATGAATCTATTGTGAGATAAGGCTTCTAAAATGATATTTTCTATGTTATTTTTTCTTGTTTTTTAAGAAAAATATCCATTTCTATAATATTTAGTAAGTTTCTGATTTCTGTTATGAAATATAATTAGCTAAGTCTGCCGAATTTTATATTAATAAAAAAATTCGAATATTTTATGTTATATCAAAAATGCAGCTTAAAAAATCAAAATTCCAACCTAAATAAACAAAACTACTTTAACGTCTGCTGCGAAGCTTTTACCAGCTTTTATAATAGTGAAAACAAAATCAAGAATAAAATCGGCCTATTATTTGTTTTTTATAAATATAAGGCTTACTATAAACTTTGATCTTTTCACTTTCAAGTCTTTTAATTTTATTAAGAGTATTTTTATTTGTTTCAAAACAAAGAGTCATTTGAAAACTGCCAACAGGAGATTAATAATTTATTTTTAATATACCGCTGCGACCAGTTCATAATGAATGTGGCAGTCAAATTTAAAAATTTGCTCTAAATTTTGTGTCGAAAGTACTTTTTAAAAAGTAAAAGTTTGTGTCTCTGATAAGACTTTTAGTCGAAGATTTGTGTCTCTGATAATAAAATTTTAAAATATTAAATAAATATACAGAAATATTATCATTGCCAGTTTAGTTTATATTCAGTGTGAGTGGTTTATTATAGATCTGGCCAACATCTTGTGTGTATAATATTGTTTATTTTATCAGAAATTCAATCATTAATTCCTGGTATTATATTATCTGATCTGATTAATAAATCTTATTTTTTTCCATGGCTAACAATATTATTAATGGTCTAATAATAAATTAGTACAAAATTATGAATCTTTTATGAGAGAAGGCTTCTAAAATGATATTTTTTATGTTCGTTTTTTTTTTTTTAAGAAAAATATCCATTTCTATAATATTTGGTAAGTTCCAGACTTCTGTTATGAAATATAATTATTTAAGTCTGCCGAATTTTATATTAATAAAAAAATTTCGAATATTTTATGTTATGTTTTATGTTAAAAATCTAAATTTCAACCTAAATAAACAAAACTATTTTAAAGTCTGTTACGAAGCTTTTACCAGCTTTTATACTAATGAAAACAAAATCAAGAATAAAATCGGCCTATTATTTTTTTCTTATAAATATGAGACTTACTATAAACTTTGCTCTTTTCACTTTCAGGCGTTTTAATTTTATTAAGAGTACCTATTTTTTTTTTTTTTTCAAAACAAAGATTGAAAACGCCAACAGAAGATTAATAATTTATTTTTAATTTACCATAATGGATGTGGCGGTCAAATTTAAAAATTAAAAATTTGCTGAATTTATTTTTATTGAAAATGTGTTTTTTAAGTATGTACTTCTCCTTTTTTGACTGTACTAACTTTTAATGAACGGTTTGTGTCTCTGACAATACTTCTAGTGGAAAATTTGGTCTCTGGTAATAATATTTACTAAATTTATTTATATTTTTAATTAACGGTTTGTGTCTCTTGATAATACTTTGAGTCAAAGATTTGTGTCTCTGGTAATAAAATTTTAAATTATTAAATAAATAAATAAATTTTAAATTATAAATATCATCATTGCCAGTTTAGTTTACATTCAGTGTGAGTGTTTTATTATAGATATAAAATATATTTTTTTACATGTTGGCAAGGTCTCGCCAACATCTTGTGTATTATATTATAGATGTATCTACACTATTCATATCAAACTACATGTATAGCAATAGCGTATATTGTATAGAAACATAAAAAAGAAAATAAAACAAAAAATACTTATAGCCATAGACTCTATATATACCAAACACTATATAAATACATGCAGCTATATAAATACATTTTTATATCATTCATATTCAAATTTCAAACTATATGTATAGCAACCGTATATATTCTATAGAAACATAAAAAAGTAAATAAAGCAAAAAATACGTATAGCTATTAGCTATACAGATACCTATCACTACGTAGCTCTATTAATACATTTGTATATCATTCATATTCAAATTTCAAACTATATCTATGTATATCAATAGCATATATTGTATAGAAACATAAAATTCGGAAAAAAAGGAAAAAAGGAGGAAAACAAAAACACTATTCCAAAACGGTTGACAACGCGCAATTGATAAAAGTCTTAAATTCCACAACTATTTGACTGTCAGTCATAAATTCCAAAACCGCTGGCAATACATAAATGCATGCAAACGTCAAGTAAATTTTGCATTATTTTTATATGAATTGCTTTCTTTTGTTTTGTGGGTAAGAGAGTTAAATTAAACAAAGAAAAATAAAGAATTTAAAAATTTTTTTCAAATATTATAAAATATATGTAAAATACTTCAAATATTATAATTAAAAGAAAAAATGAGTGACCTAGAAATTGAAAGGCAAGTAACAAACAATTGTAAATGGAATTCATTTGTAATACATATTATATATTTTCGTGTTTTAGTGAAGATAATAATGAAGAAGTGTGGACTAAAGAGTATACAAAATTACTCATTTCGATAAGATTGAAATATGAGGAACAATATGAATCAGGGAAGAGAGCAAAATCTAGTATCTGTTATAAAATACATAGTGAAATAAAAATTACATGCCCGGAATTTTCATTCAGTAAGGACACATGCAAAATTAAATTTACCAATTTACTGACAACATTTAAAAGGATAAAAAAAAGAAATAAATCCAGTGGTCAAATGGCTTCAACATGGCAATGGTATGAGGAATTTAATCGAGTTTATGGAAGCTCACACTTTATAACTCCTCCAGCAGACAACTTGGCTTCCACTTTGGGAAATGATAAGGAAAGCATTTCTTCTGACGATGAAACTAACAATAATACACAAAGAAAACAAAAAAGAAATTAAATATTAGATTTTTTTAAAGAAGAGGCCGAAAGTGAACAGCAACGCCACGAAGAAATTATGGAGGTTGAAAGAAAACTAATCGAAATACTAAAGCCTTCGCGATATTTTAAATTAGATTTATAGTTTATACATTTCTGAAAAGTATAATTTAATACGTATAGAATATTAAGTATCATTCTCAATGAAATAAGTATTTTAAAAGTTTTATTTTTTATATGTAGGTACGTATATAAGCTGTGAATGAAACATGAAGTCTTTATGAAACATGAAGTCTTTATGTTTATTTTCTAAGAAAGAAAGTTTTTGTTGAATTAAGTTTTGTTTTACATTTAATAATAAAAACATTAAGCATTAAAAAGTTAAAAAGTTTTATTAATAAAAAATATGTTAAAGACTATTATTGGTTTTATTAAGATTTATTGTTTAATTAAAATATTGCAACTTAAGCTGCAAATAGCTGAACCAGTGCTTGTAGTCTTTCTTTTGCTTGTCGTTTTTCTTTAGATGCAGCATTCGTACTAACTGTATTTTCAAAACCATCGTCTTCAACGTTTTGGTTATTTTTTGTGAATAATATATCTGTTGTATCTACATTTTCATTATTTATTATGAAATTACGTAGGTTTGCATCGAACAGGCATATGGTTTACTTAAAGGAAAATTTAGAATTTTGAAATGTTTACCAATTTATAGATTGGATAGAGCAAAATATATTGTATTTTCATAGACACATGAAAATACAATATATTTTGCTCTATCCAATCTATAAATTGGTAAACATTTCAAAATTCTAAATTTTCCTTTAGAATTAAATTTATAGATTGGATAGAGCAAAATATATTGTATTTTCATAGACACATGAAAATACAATATATTTTGCTCTATCCAATCTATAAATTGGTAAACATTTCAAAATTCTAAATTTTCCTTTAAGTAAACCAAATGCCTGTTCGATGCAAACCATTGTAGAGTTTAGAATATAGTTGTAATTTCTGTCTGCTCTATCAAGAAACATATTATCTTTAAAAGGCGTTAAAATATATGTTCCTAGTGGCTATTTTGAATCACCTAATAAATGACTATCTTATGGAATAACAAGCTCCCCAGATTTCAGTTTACTCTCAAGTGGACTACTGCGCCATACCCACGCATCATGAGACCTGCCAGGCCAACCGAAGAAAACATCTATAAAACGTAGTGTGTGATCACATACACCCTAAAATTATCAATATTAATTGTAAACTAAAATAATTTTTGTATAATTATTGCTAATCTTTGTTAAATTGTATTAACCTGAAGTAACATACTATGATATCCTTTTCTATTGAAATAACTCTTTTGATTTTTTTTTGGAGTGGGGATCTGAATATGGGTCCATGCATCCAATAACATTTGTAAATGCTTTATCAGTTCTTAAATTTTCAAATCCAATTGTTATCTCTTGATACTCCTCCATACAATTAGGCCATTTAATATATTTTTTTGCGAGGTAAAAAAGTATTTTAGTTACTCTATTAAATGACCTGTATGAAGTTCCTTGTCGAACACCGAACCGATCACCCAGTTCCCTGTAAGTGTCTGATTGGTTAGCCAGTGTCCAAATGATTAAATATGTGCAGAAAGTGCAGAAGGTACATTATATGATTATAGTTCAAATAGCCCAGATGACGATATTTTATAATTAATTTTTTTTTTTTGATATTATAATTATGTGAAACTACTTTTTAATAATATTATTTTTTGATAATATTTCTTTTTTTATTTATTTAATATTTAATAACTTAATATTCTTAATTTCATACATTATTTTTTAAAATAAATTCATTTTATGTGCATTATTATAACACGTTGTTTTTTTTGTTATAATATTATATTCGTAGAATTTTGTAGTTTTTAAGAATTTTATTATTTTTTGTTTTGTTTATAACATAATAACTAAACTTATATCGTTTTTCCTATTTCATATTTTCAATGCGAAAAAGGAAAATAAAATTGTCAACAAGTATATAAGTGGAGTTAATTACTTTTTCTCATTTACATTCAATCTGATCAAAAAAATATCTTTTCCTTTTTATTATCTATTATAATGCTGTTTATTACAAATATATAATTTCTTTTTTAAACTCAATAATTATTATCTTTTTAATAACTAAAAACAAAATCTATCAATAAAATAATAGAAAAACTAGCGACGAATTTTTATTAGAATAATTACGAATACTCTTTCCAATAATAGCAAATTTTATACAATGCACACATTTTTTAGCTTTTATTTTTACAAAATTCATACACAATTTGTCTGTAACTCAAAAGACCTCATACAATTTTCAATGTACATCATATACCTAATACATACATAAATACTATATTCACATTCATTCTTTACACAAAACAGAAAAAAACAAAAAGAAACATAACAAACCAAAAAATATGTTGATAAATATTTAACATTACATAGCTACATATATAAATACATACTAGAAAATCCCCTGTGCAATTGCACAATTTCTATAGATTCAAAAACATTTACGTTATCATACTGACTCCCTTACTACCTGTATTAAGGGAGGGATTATTACACGTATTTTTTAAGCTTAGGTATATTAAGTACCTAACCAAAATAACTTATGGATTTTTAATTTAATTTGAATTTTTTAGGTGTAGGGTATAAATAAGTTGGTTGCACCGACTTACTGTTACTTTTACTTGTTTTTTTTTTTTGCTTGAAAAAAATTTGCTGAATTTATTTTATTTAAATGTACTTTGGAAGAGGTCTTTGGTATATTTAATAAAAGATTCATGTCTCTGATAATGAAATTTCATAAATTTTCGGCGGCTTTTTTTTGTGACGGTCGTTTTCGACAGCTTTTTAATTTTTTTTTTTTTTTTTTTACGAGGGTTGGTGAAAAACTCGAAAGTCACCAAGAGGAACTGCACGTGCTTCCTCAGGGTAGTGTTGGACTTTAACCAACCAAAACCACCCCCCTTTTAAAACCAAACTTTAGGATGGAACCTTTAATACGAATGTACAGTTTGGTTTTGGGGATACGGATGTGGGAAGGATAATTGGGAAAATTGGAATTGGGAAATTTGGATCATGGGGGATAGGTAGGAAAATTTGGAGGGACATTTTGAAGAAAGATGTTAATGTTCTTCTTAAGCTTAAGTAAATCGTACACATAACAATTACCAACTTTAGGGAACACATGCGATGGTATATGGTTCCACAAACGGGACGTGCGCATAACAAACGAATTTCCATAGGCTGTATTTCGCCATCTTGATAACTCAACATGGTAGGGATGAGCATCTGTTGCCCTCCTTGTTTCTCGTTGGAAAACTTTGAGTGGAGGCATAAGTTGTTTTATTTCTTTAGAACAAGTATTAATCCCTACGAGATACCTATAAAACGAGGTCAGTGACCCAACTGTGCGACGATGGCTGAGTGGAGTGAGCATTGAAGTTACACTGGGGTCGTTAATCAAACGAATAGCTATGTTTTGCACATTATCTAAATAACCCAGTGCTGTTTGAGGCCCTGCAGCCCAAATGTGTGCATTGTACTCCATTTTCGGCCTAATGTATGTTTTATAGATATTGAGAAGATCAGATGCGGAAAAGTAAGTTTTCCAGCGATACAAAAAACACAAGCATTTAGCTGCATCCTTAGCTATACCAAACATGTGATTTGACCAAGTCAATTTTTGGTTTAACCCAATGTCCAGCATGTTTAAGTCCGTTGAATGCTGCAAGACCTCTCCCTGAAATAGTAGGGTAGGAACAGTAGTGGCAATTTTCCGCGAGATCAGACAGCATTGTGTTTTTTGGTGTTGAACTCAACTCTATTGACTTCGCCCCATTTTGAATTTTTGCTAAATCGTTATTTAGCTCACTAATAGTGAAATTTTTTGCTCTTGTATTAATCTGGTGATTAATGTTACAGCGGCTATGAAACTCATAGGAAGCTACAAGGGTGCTGTCGTCAGCGAAACTATGGATCGGATTGGAGGTTAATGAGAGTAAGTCATTGATAAATATTAAGAAGAGAGTTGGGGATAAAACTGATCCCTGAGGGACACCAGCATTTACTTTGAATTTTTCAGATGAATATCCATCGACCAGAACACGAATCGTGCGATTCGAAAGGAAATCTCCAATCCATTTTAGAAAGACCCTACCTAGACCTAATGCTTTGCATTTTGCCAATAGAGCATCGTGCCAAACTCGATCGAAAGCCTTAGAAATATCAAGAGCCACAACATCAGACTCACCAGAATGATGAAGGTTGATACTTAGCTTCTCACAAAGGTAAGTCATGAGATCACCGGTTGAACGACGGGCTCTGAACCCGTATTGACGATCATGAAGCAACTCTTTGTGGTCCAGGTATTTCGGAAGCTTTTCGTTCACTATTTTCTCTATTACCTTGGAGAGGACCGAAGTTATAGCGATATCCAGTAGTTGGAGGGATCGCTTTTATTACCTTTTTTAGGAATTGGGAAAACATGTGCAACCTTCCATTGGGTAGGATGAATACCCGAACTGAAGGAGAGGTAGAAAAGGTTGCGCAGAGGTTTTGAAATAGTGGAGTAGGTATTTTTAAGCACCATGGTGGTTATACCATCTGGACCGGCTGACTTGCTTGTATCAAGATTTTTTAAGATTGTCATCACCGCCCGCGTCTTAAAGTAAATTTTACCGAAGGAGCAGCCAGCTCCTGGAACAGAAGGTGGCATCTTAGCTGACTGTGACAGTGTCGAATTAAAAGCGAACTGCTTGCCAAATAAGTTCGCTTTATCTCTAGAATCTGATACGGTTCTGTTATTATTATCAATAAGTGGTGGAAAGGAATTTAATTGTCTAATAATAAATTAGTACAAAATTATGAATCTATTGTGAGATAAGGCTTCTAAAATGATATTTTCTATGTTATTTTTTCTTGTTTTTTAAGAAAAATATCCATTTCTATAATATTTAGTAAGTTTCTGATTTCTGTTATGAAATATAATTAGCTAAGTCTGCCGAATTTTATATTAATAAAAAAATTCGAATATTTTATGTTATATCAAAAATGCAGCTTAAAAAATCAAAATTCCAACCTAAATAAACAAAACTACTTTAACGTCTGCTGCGAAGCTTTTACCAGCTTTTATAATAGTGAAAACAAAATCAAGAATAAAATCGGCCTATTATTTGTTTTTTATAAATATAAGGCTTACTATAAACTTTGATCTTTTCACTTTCAAGTCTTTTAATTTTATTAAGAGTATTTTTATTTTTTTCAAAACAAAGAGTCATTTGAAAACTGCCAACAGGAGATTAATAATTTATTTTTAATTTACCGCTGCGACCAGTTCATAATGAATGTGGCAGTCAAATTTAAAAATTTGCTCTAAATTTTGTGTCGAAAGTACTTTTTAAAAAGTAAAAGTTTGTGTCTCTGATAAGACTTTTAGTCGAAGATTTGTGTCTCTGATAATAAAATTTTAAATTATTAAATAAATATACAGAAATATTATCATTGCCAGTTTAGTTTATATTCAGTGTGAGTGGTTTATTATAGATCTGGCCAACATCTTGTGTGTATAATATTGTTTATATTATCAGAAATTCAATCATTAATTCCTGGTATTATATTATCTGATCTGATTAATAAATCTTATTTTTTTCCATGGCTAACAATATTATTAATGGTCTAATAATAAATTAGTACAAAATTATGAATCTTTTATGAGAGAAGGCTTCTAAAATGATATTTTTTATGTTCGTTTTTTTTTTTTTAAGAAAAATATCCATTTCTATAATATTTGGTAAGTTCCAGACTTCTGTTATGAAATATAATTATTTAAGTCTGCCGAATTTTATATTAATAAAAAAATTTCGAATATTTTATGTTATGTTTTATGTTAAAAATCTAAATTTCAACCTAAATAAACAAAACTATTTTAAAGTCTGTTACGAAGCTTTTACCAGCTTTTATACTAATGAAAACAAAATCAAGAATAAAATCGGCCTATTATTTTTTTCTTATAAATATGAGACTTACTATAAACTTTGCTCTTTTCACTTTCAGGCGTTTTAATTTTATTAAGAGTACCTATTTTTTTTTTTTTTTCAAAACAAAGATTGAAAACGCCAACAGAAGATTAATAATTTATTTTTAATTTACCATAATGGATGTGGCGGTCAAATTTAAAAATTAAAAATTTGCTGAATTTATTTTTATTGAAAATGTGTTTTTTAAGTATGTACTTCTCCTTTTTTGACTGTACTAACTTTTAATGAACGGTTTGTGTCTCTGACAATACTTCTAGTGGAAAATTTGGTCTCTGGTAATAATATTTACTAAATTTATTTATATTTTTAATTAACGGTTTGTGTCTCTTGATAATACTTTGAGTCAAAGATTTGTGTCTCTGGTAATAAAATTTTAAATTATTAAATAAATAAATAAATTTTAAATTATAAATATCATCATTGCCAGTTTAGTTTACATTCAGTGTGAGTGTTTTATTATAGATATAAAATATATTTTTTTACATGTTGGCAAGGTCTCGCCAACATCTTGTGTATTATATTATAGATGTATCTACACTATTCATATCAAACTACATGTATAGCAATAGCGTATATTGTATAGAAACATAAAAAAGAAAATAAAACAAAAAATACTTATAGCCATAGACTCTATATATACCAAACACTATATAAATACATGCAGCTATATAAATACATTTTTATATCATTCATATTCAAATTTCAAACTATATGTATAGCAACCGTATATATTCTATAGAAACATAAAAAAGTAAATAAAGCAAAAAATACGTATAGCTATTAGCTATACAGATACCTATCACTACGTAGCTCTATTAATACATTTGTATATCATTCATATTCAAATTTCAAACTATATCTATGTATATCAATAGCATATATTGTATAGAAACATAAAATTCGGAAAAAAAGGAAAAAAGGAGGAAAACAAAAACACTATTCCAAAACGGTTGACAACGCGCAATTGATAAAAGTCTTAAATTCCACAACTATTTGACTGTCAGTCATAAATTCCAAAACCGCTGGCAATACATAAATGCATGCAAACGTCAAGTAAATTTTGCATTATTTTTATATGAATTGCTTTCTTTTGTTTTGTGGGTAAGAGAGTTAAATTAAACAAAGAAAAATAAAGAATTTAAAAATTTTTTTCAAATATTATAAAATATATGTAAAATACTTCAAATATTATAATTAAAAGAAAAAATGAGTGACCTAGAAATTGAAAGGCAAGTAACAAACAATTGTAAATGGAATTCATTTGTAATACATATTATATATTTTCGTGTTTTAGTGAAGATAATAATGAAGAAGTGTGGACTAAAGAGTATACAAAATTACTCATTTCGATAAGATTGAAATATGAGGAACAATATGAATCAGGGAAGAGAGCAAAATCTAGTATCTGTTATAAAATACATAGTGAAATAAAAATTACATGCCCGGAATTTTCATTCAGTAAGGACACATGCAAAATTAAATTTACCAATTTACTGACAACATTTAAAAGGATAAAAAAAAGAAATAAATCCAGTGGTCAAATGGCTTCAACATGGCAATGGTATGAGGAATTTAATCGAGTTTATGGAAGCTCACACTTTATAACTCCTCCAGCAGACAACTTGGCTTCCACTTTGGGAAATGATAAGGAAAGCATTTCTTCTGACGATGAAACTAACAATAATACACAAAGAAAACAAAAAAGAAATTAAATATTAGATTTTTTTAAAGAAGAGGCCGAAAGTGAACAGCAACGCCACGAAGAAATTATGGAGGTTGAAAGAAAACTAATCGAAATACTAAAGCCTTCGCGATATTTTAAATTAGATTTATAGTTTATACATTTCTGAAAAGTATAATTTAATACGTATAGAATATTAAGTATCATTCTCAATGAAATAAGTATTTTAAAAGTTTTATTTTTTATATGTAGGTACGTATATAAGCTGTGAATGAAACATGAAGTCTTTATGAAACATGAAGTCTTTATGTTTATTTTCTAAGAAAGAAAGTTTTTGTTGAATTAAGTTTTGTTTTACATTTAATAATAAAAACATTAAGCATTAAAAAGTTAAAAAGTTTTATTAATAAAAAATATGTTAAAGACTATTATTGGTTTTATTAAGATTTATTGTTTAATTAAAATATTGCAACTTAAGCTGCAAATAGCTGAACCAGTGCTTGTAGTCTTTCTTTTGCTTGTCGTTTTTCTTTAGATGCAGCATTCGTACTAACTGTATTTTCAAAACCATCGTCTTCAACGTTTTGGTTATTTTTTGTGAATAATATATCTGTTGTATCTACATTTTCATTATTTATTATGAAATTACGTAGGTTTGCATCGAACAGGCATATGGTTTACTTAAAGGAAAATTTAGAATTTTGAAATGTTTACCAATTTATAGATTGGATAGAGCAAAATATATTGTATTTTCATAGACACATGAAAATACAATATATTTTGCTCTATCCAATCTATAAATTGGTAAACATTTCAAAATTCTAAATTTTCCTTTAGAATTAAATTTATAGATTGGATAGAGCAAAATATATTGTATTTTCATAGACACATGAAAATACAATATATTTTGCTCTATCCAATCTATAAATTGGTAAACATTTCAAAATTCTAAATTTTCCTTTAAGTAAACCAAATGCCTGTTCGATGCAAACCATTGTAGAGTTTAGAATATAGTTGTAATTTCTGTCTGCTCTATCAAGAAACATATTATCTTTAAAAGGCGTTAAAATATATGTTCCTAGTGGCTATTTTGAATCACCTAATAAATGACTATCTTATGGAATAACAAGCTCCCCAGATTTCAGTTTACTCTCAAGTGGACTACTGCGCCATACCCACGCATCATGAGACCTGCCAGGCCAACCGAAGAAAACATCTATAAAACGTAGTGTGTGATCACATACACCCTAAAATTATCAATATTAATTGTAAACTAAAATAATTTTTGTATAATTATTGCTAATCTTTGTTAAATTGTATTAACCTGAAGTAACATACTATGATATCCTTTTCTATTGAAATAACTCTTTTGATTTTTTTTTGGAGTGGGGATCTGAATATGGGTCCATGCATCCAATAACATTTGTAAATGCTTTATCAGTTCTTAAATTTTCAAATCCAATTGTTATCTCTTGATACTCCTCCATACAATTAGGCCATTTAATATATTTTTTTGCGAGGTAAAAAAGTATTTTAGTTACTCTATTAAATGACCTGTATGAAGTTCCTTGTCGAACACCGAACCGATCACCCAGTTCCCTGTAAGTGTCTGATTGGTTAGCCAGTGTCCAAATGATTAAATATGTGCAGAAAGTGCAGAAGGTACATTATATGATTATAGTTCAAATAGCCCAGATGACGATATTTTATAATTAATTTTTTTTTTTTGATATTATAATTATGTGAAACTACTTTTTAATAATATTATTTTTTGATAATATTTCTTTTTTTATTTATTTAATATTTAATAACTTAATATTCTTAATTTCATACATTATTTTTTAAAATAAATTCATTTTATGTGCATTATTATAACACGTTGTTTTTTTTGTTATAATATTATATTCGTAGAATTTTGTAGTTTTTAAGAATTTTATTATTTTTTGTTTTGTTTATAACATAATAACTAAACTTATATCGTTTTTCCTATTTCATATTTTCAATGCGAAAAAGGAAAATAAAATTGTCAACAAGTATATAAGTGGAGTTAATTACTTTTTCTCATTTACATTCAATCTGATCAAAAAAATATCTTTTCCTTTTTATTATCTATTATAATGCTGTTTATTACAAATATATAATTTCTTTTTTAAACTCAATAATTATTATCTTTTTAATAACTAAAAACAAAATCTATCAATAAAATAATAGAAAAACTAGCGACGAATTTTTATTAGAATAATTACGAATACTCTTTCCAATAATAGCAAATTTTATACAATGCACACATTTTTTAGCTTTTATTTTTACAAAATTCATACACAATTTGTCTGTAACTCAAAAGACCTCATACAATTTTCATTGCCAGTTTAGTTTATATTCAGTGTGAGTGGTTTATTATAGATCTGGCCAACATCTTGTGTGTATAATATTGTTTATATTATCAGAAATTCAATCATTAATTCCTGGTATTATATTATCTGATCTGATTAATAAATCTTATTTTTTTCCATGGCTAACAATATTATTAATGGTCTAATAATAAATTAGTACAAAATTATGAATCTTTTATGAGAGAAGGCTTCTAAAATGATATTTTTTATGTTCGTTTTTTTTTTTTTTAAGAAAAATATCCATTTCTATAATATTTGGTAAGAAATTTCGAATATTTTATGTTGTTTTATGTTAAAAATCTAAATTTCAACCTAAATAAACTATTTTAAAGTGTGTTACGAAGCTTTTACCAGCTTTTATACTAATGAAAACAAAATCAAGAATAAAATCGGCCTATTATTTTTTTCTTATAAATATGAGACTTACTATAAACTTTGCTCTTTTCACTTTCAGGCGTTTTAATTTTATTAAGAGTACCTATTTTTTTTTTTTTTCCAAAACAAAGATTGAAAACGCCAACAGAAGATTAATAATTTATTTTTAATTTACCATAATGAATGTGGCGGTCAAATTTAAAAATTAAAAATTTGCTGAATTTATTTTTATTGAAAATGTGTTTTTTAAGTATGTATTTCTCCTTTTTTGACTGTACTAACTTTTAATGAACGGTTTGTGTCTCTGACAATACTTCTAGTGGAAAATTTGGTCTCTGGTAATAATATTTACTAAATTTATTTATATTTTTAATTAACGGTTTGTGTCTCTTGATAATACTTTGAGTCAAAGATTTGTGCCTCTGGTAATAAAATTTTAAATTATTAAATAAAAAAATAAATTTTAAATTATTCCACAACTATTTGACTGTCAGTCATAAATTTTAAAACCACTGGCAATACATAAATGCATGCAAACGTCAAGTAAATTTTGCATTATTTTTATATGAATTGCTTTCTTTTGTTTTGTGGGTAAGAGAGTTAAATTAAACAAAGCAAAATAAAGAATTTAAAAATTTTGTTCAAATATTATGAAACTAGTAAAAAAGCCCGTCATACGACGGGTATAAGTAGAAAAATATAGCTTTTGTGAAAGTTTCCTCAGTTTTATGAACAATTTAATTTTAGTAAATTTATTCAAATACTTATATGTATTATATTTAGATATTGATAAATGTAAAATTTATTGCTAAAGTGTTTTAAATAATGAAAAACCTCAATGATGTTGTGGAGTTGTTTCTTTCAAAAATGTAATAAAAATGATTATTTAATAAATCTCATCTCTTGTAAATTTCTTTATCAAGCTTTGGATTAAAAAACCAAAGGTTGGATTAAAAACCAATGGTAAATAAATTTTTGCCAATAGTAACAAAAATTTTCGTTTCGAAAAAAATACAGTATCAAACTTTATAATTTTGAAACTAAACTATACTGGTCTGATGCATTTACCTAATTATAATATATAGTACACTTGTTATATTTTTCTATGGTTGCCATAGCAAATGCTTCAAAACTTTTTTTGTTATATTTTTCAAACAAATTTTTACTTTATCCATAATAATATTCTGCCTCTTTATCTGTAGCTTTCGTTACAAAATCTTCACACCGTAAGTTCTACGCACCTTTTATGTAAAACAATAAAAATTGGCTGTGCATATAAGGTTTAAGATTTAGAAAATAAAAATCATAAAAGAAGCATAAAATTAAGAAAATGTTACACATTCAAAATTTAATTGAAAATTGTGATTTTATAATTTAAATTGCGCTCCTTTAAAAGCTTTGGTTTTACGCACTGCTTTATTTTTTTATAATTTCTACTTAAAAATGCAACTCTTTAAAAACTTTGATTTATGCACTGCCTTGTTTTTTCATTCTTTTCATAGCATAACATTTTAATTCTTTTTTTCTATCTGTTATGTACCTAAATATCAGATGTACGTTTCTTTCTTTTCATAGCATAACATTTAATATTTCTTTTTTCTACGTAATATTTCTTTTTTCTTTTTATGTACGTAAATATCAGACGTATGTTTTTTTCTTTTAAAATCATAATATTTTAATAGTTCTTTTTTTCTTTAAAAATATTTAAAAACAATCAAAGTAACATTTTTTGTTCTCTTTTTTTTTCTATTCGTTTTTATTTTTCTTCGCAGTATTACATTTATTTTGTTTTTGTTTTCTGTTATTTACGTACGCTAAGTATTTCTTTTATTTTTTTTAAATATTAAATTTATACATACAGTCTATTAATTAAAAAATATAAATTATAATCTATAGAACATTTTGAATTTTTTTTTGTTCGTTTATGTTTACCGCCCATTCATTCATATAAATAACTATTGCCTATATAAAAAATAATAAATCTATAAAAAATCTAATATATGTATACCCATATTTTTATTCATATATCTATATTATGGGCTAAACTTCTGATTGTTAAATTGTACTATATTATATTATGGCAAAATTTTTAAAAAATTAAGAAAATGTTGCTTAGCAAAATTTAAATAAAAATATTATTGCAATTTTATAATGTTCTACTTAAAAATACGACCCTTTAAAAACTTTCATTTATTCACTGCCTTGTTTTTTCTTTCATTTCATAGCATAACATTATAATATTTATTGTTTTCTATCTGTAATGTGGGTAAATATCAGATGTACGTTTCTTTCTTTTCATAGTATAACATTTGTTAAATTAACATTTAACATAACAGTAGGGCACGCTACTCAGCAGCAGCAACTTGTCTTTTATTATATTTGGATATATGCAAAATACTTCAAATATTATAATTAAAAGAAAAAATGAGTGACCTAGAAATTGAAAGGCAAGTAACAAAAAATTGTAAATGGAATTCATTTGTAATACATATTATATATTTTCGTGTTTTAGTAAAGATAATAATGAAGAAGTATGGACTAAAGAGTATACAAAATTACTCATTTCGATAAGATTGAAATATGAGGAACAATATGAATCAGGGAAGAGAGCAAAATCTAGTATCTGTTATAAAATACATAGAGAAATAAAAATTACATGTCCGGAATTTCCATTCAGTATGGACCCATGCAAAATTAAATGTACCAATTTACTGACAACATTTAAAAGGATAAAAAAAAGAAATAAATCCAGTGGTCAAATGGCTTCAACATGGCAATGGTATGAGGAATATAATCGAGCTCATGGAAGCTCACACTTTATAACTCCTCCAGCAGACAACTTGGCTTCCACTTTGGGAAATGATAAGGAAAGCATTTCTTCTGACGATGAAACTAACAAAAAAGAAATTAAATATTAGATTTTTTTTAAAGAAGAGGCCGAAAGAGAACAGCAACGCCACGAAGAAATTAGGTTGGTTAGGTTGGAGGTTGAAAGAAAACTAATCGAAATACTAAAGCCTTCGCGATATTTTAAATTAGATTTATAGTTTATACATTTCTGAAATGTATAATTTAATACGTATAGAATATTAAGTATCATTTTTCTCAATGAAATAAGTATTTTAAAAAGTTTTATTTTTAATATGTAGGTACGTGTATAAGCTGTGAATGAAACATGAAGTCTTTATGTTTATTTTCTAAGAAAGAAAGTTTTTGTTGAATTAAGTTTTGTTTTACATTTAATAATAAAAACATTAAGCATTAAAAAGTTAAAAAGTTTTATTAATAAAAAATATGTTAAAGACTATTATTGGTTTTATTAAGATTTATTGTTTAATTAAAATATTGCAACTTAAGCTGCAAATAGCTGAACCAGTGCTTGTCGTTTTTCTTTTGCAGCAGTAGATGATGCAGCATTCCTACTAACTGTATTTTCAAAACCATCTTCTTCAACGTTTTGGTTATTTTCTGTGAATAATATATCTGTTGTATCTACATTTTCATTATTTATTATGAAATTATATAGATAGACACATGAAAATACAATATATTTTGCTCTATCCAATCTATAAATTGGTAAACATTTCAAAATTCTAAATTTTCCTTTAAGTAAACCAAATGCCTGTTCGATGCAAACCCTTGTAGAGTTTAGAATATAGTTGTAATTTCTGTCTGCTCTATCAAGAAACATATTATCTTTAAAAGGCGTTAAAATATATGTTCCCAGTGGGTATTCTGAATCACCTAATAAATGAGTATCTTGTGGAATAACAAGCTCCCCAGATTTCAGTTTAGTCTCAAGTGGACTATTGCGCCATACCCACGCATCATGAGACCTGCCAGGCCAACCGAAGAAAACATCTATAAAACGTAGTGTGTGATCACATACACCCTAAAATTATCAATATTAATTGTAAACTAAAATAATTTTTGTATAATTATTGCTAATCTTTGTTAAATTGTATTAACCTGAAGTAACATACTATGATATCCTTTTCTATTGAAATAACTCTTTTGATTTTTTTTTTGGAGTGGGGATCTGAATATGGGTCCACGCATCCAATAACATTTGGAAATGCTTCATCAGTTCTTAAATTTTCAAATCCAATTATTATCTCTTGATACTCCTCCATACAATTAGGCCATTTAATATATTTTTTTGCGAGGTAAAAAAGTATTTTAGTTACTCTATTAAATGACCTGTATGAAGTTCCTTGTCGAACACCGAACCGATCACCCAGTTCCCTGTAAGTGTCTGATTGGTTAGCCAGTGTCCAAATGATTAAATATAGTGATATTTTTAAATTGGTCTTTTTTCTTCCTGTATTTTTTTCTTTCCAAAAAGGTTTAATTTTTTGTAAAAATTTCTAAAAATGGAAAGTAAAAACTTTTTTACCAAAAAAAATTTGTAAATTTAGCAATCACTTACCTGAAAAGTATTTCTATTCATACGAAAACGAGATTTAAAAGTTTCTTCGGAATATTTATCGATTATATTTGTGTAGTTTTAATTTTAGTAACTGAAACTGACATTTTTCTTTTTTTAACTAAATATTTAGTAATCAAAATTTTTTTTCTGGCAAATTTAGTTTTTTTTTTTTTATTTAAATTTTTATTATTACACTATGTAAGTGTTTGATATATAAAAATTTGCTTTAAAGCATTCATTTTACAAAATAGTTTCCCAAGAAATTTTTAATTTTAAAAAATGCGTAAGAACCAATTTTCCTTTCCAAAATGTATTTAATTTTGGAAGCATTCGATGACAAAAATGAATGACACAATTATTAACAATTCAACTTTGAGTCAAATGATCGTCAAATTGATGACGTTTTGGAAAAGTACTAAAGGCTCATATATTTCGTCAATAAAAAGAAACATAACACAACAAAAAATATGTAGATAAATACTTGACATAACATAGCTACATATAAATACATATCTATACTATTCATATCAAACTACATGTATAGCAATAGCGTATATTGCATAGAAACATAAAACAATATAAAACAAAAAATACGTATAGCAATAGATAGACTCTAGATACCTAACACTATGTAGCTATATAAATACATTTTTATTTCATTCACATTCAAATTTCAAACTATATGTATAGCAACAGTATATATTGTATAGAAACAAAAATTCAGAAAAAAAAAGGAAGAAAGGAGGAAAACAAAGGCTCATATATTTAGCCAAAAATATAATTTACGTTTCGCACATTTGCAAAAAAAAACGACATAACTCAAAAAATGCGATTTCGGATTAAATACACCAAAGAATACATTTTTTGGCGAAGTATATGAGCCTTTGTTTTCATTCTTTTGTTTTTCCGAATTTTATGTTTCTATACAATATATGCTATACAATATATCGCTATACATACCTATAGGTTGAATATGAATCATATTCAAATATATGAATTGTAATATACAATATTGTATTTATACAGCTATGTAGTGTTAGGTATCCATATAGCTACGTATTTTTAGTTTTATTTTATTGTTTACGTTTCTATACAATACATGCTATTGCTATACATATAGTTTAGTTTGAATATGAATGATATACATTTGTATTTATAGCTAATCATACCATACCTATAATAATATAAATCATATATGTATTTATTATGTATGTATGTATGTATGTACATAGAATAGAAAATAGATTATACGTGATATTGTATAGAATATGGATATTATGTATGTCGGTGATGTACAAATTGTACATTGAAAATTGTATGAGACTTTTTGAATTGTTACAGACAAATTGTGCATGAAAGTACATTTTGTAAAAATAAATTAAGCTAAAAAATGTGTGCATTCTATGTAAAAATTTGCTATTATTGGAATGAGTAAGTACATATTTGTAATTATTCTAATAAAAATTGGTCGCTTGCATTGAGTTAATATACAGAAAAAAAAATATGCTTGTCCAAATATGCACGATTTTTAGGTTACTTCACCGAAAAAGGCAATTAAGCGAATTCGGTTAATTGCTTTAATGGGTACTTATGAAAATTCCACTAAGTGCCTCATTAGACAACTAAGCCAAAAATTTAATATAGGCAAAATAACATAGAATTTCAAACAGATTATTTTTTACATTGATTAGAAATAGATAATTTTTATTAAGATTTAAATATATTAATCAATAAAAACTATTGTCATTTTAACATAAAACGTAACGCCAGAGTTTAGTTACATATTTTCCAGACAGGGCACTTAACCAAAAAAAAAATTATGAAAAAATACCACTTTTAGTATATACCACTTTCAATAAACGGCAGTAAACCGAAATAGGTAGTTATGACTTATGAGTATGGTAATAATCGTGGGATGTACACATGCGAGCAGCTAACCGGAGTTTTCTGATATGAAAAATGATTTATATTTTTACTTTAAAAATTTAATTGAATTGTAAACCAAAACAAGTACATATTATGCATGTATGTAATTTTGAAATTTTTTTAAAAATAAATTTAAGGATAGATATTTAAAATTTAAAATAAAAGTGCAAAATAATTTTCTTGCAATTCACAAAATGATTTGTTCAAGTTTGCATCAAAATTAATATTATAATTAATTATACATGTATGCATCACAAATTCAATAATAATGCACTTTTTTAATTCAAATCAAATATTTTTTTCTTAAAAATCTATTAAAAATTGGAAATCTGCCGAAGTGGAATATTTTATTGCATGGAAAAATATTCTTTTGATAAAAAGCATATACTTTTGGAAAAAAATTTTCCACCAGAAAAATGGAATATTTCGCTAATGAAAAGATATTCCAAAATGATATTCCAAAATGGAATATTTCGCTAATGCTTTTAAAATAATTTTTTTATTTAAAAAGCATTATTTTTTTTTATTTTTTATGAAACTTGAAGTTGCATTGAAGGTTTTTTAAAAATTTAAAATTTTCGCCTCACACGCATCTTGCATCTTTGCTTCATTCGAAGAATGACAAAATTGACAATTGACAGACAAACATTTGAGAAAACAGCTCAAGAAAAATTAGAAAAGCTAATTCATATGCTGATGTATTAATTAGCTTATATTAAAAATTAGAAAAGCGATGATATGCTGAGTTGTATTTCTCAATAAGTGAGGGTAAAATAGATATCCATTTATAATTACGCTGAAAACTAAACTGCTTCCACATTGAATTTTTTAAAGTACGCTTAAAACTTTCTATTATGGATGCTTTCATTTCAGAATATGTATGATAATGATTAATTTTTTTTCTTTCCATAAGTTTTCTAAATTCCTTGTTAAAAAATTCTTTACCTTGATCAGATTGAATAATTTTTGTGAGTGTTCCAGCCCGTTTGAAAATATTTTGCATGCCCAGTAAGACGTTATTGGCTTTTTAGTTTTAATTAGCTCAGCATAAGCATATTTCGAAAAGATGTCTATTACAGTTAATAAATATTTATTTCCTTTGTTATACCTTGCATATGGAATAATTTCTACTAATTCGATTTGTCCTGTATCGTTTAAACCTTTTCGAATAAATTTTCTTCGACGAAAGTTTCGTCTGGCTGGTCTATGTATTTCCGATACTATTTGTGCACTTTACATTATGCTTGTACCATTTAATCAGGTTTTCCAATTCGATTTTATAGTTTTCTATAGAGCAAGAGTTACATGTATCCGGTCCAGATGACGAGTTGTCGTAAGCCCAAGGATAAGGAGCAAAATGAGTTCCGTATATATACGTAAATTGTTCTATTGTTGAAAATTCTTTAATGTATTTATACACGTGAAAAATACGTTCCTTATACTCATTTAATAAGACAGAGGAATATGATTTTAAAAACTCTTCCACTTCTTTCACCTCCATCTTTTAAAATAAGTATAAATTATACACGTTTGCTGGTTATATATATATTTCAAGACGAAACTATTTCACTTCTTAATCATTTTTAAAACACGAACCGATAATGATATATTTTAATCATCTATTTACAATAATGGTAGCGGGGCCATTTGGATTTGGGAAAACAACATTTGTATGCAACTTGTATGCAAAAATATTACTAGATTGATACATCCCAAAATTTGAAAAATAAGATGGTGTAACCCAAAAATTTCTGCTGTTCCAATAGAAATATAGATTTCCCTGATACAGATTTTTATACCGGCATTTCAGAGGAGCTTAGTGAAAATAAACCTACTTTAATTTTTTTAGATGAGTCAATCTAACATTAAGAATGACAAACAAACAAACAAACAAGTATGAAAATTTTACTACAGGTTTGCACCATCGTAATTTGTCTATTATATTATTAACGTTTTTCATCAGAGAAATTCTCACGAGATATTTCATTAAATTGTAAATATTTGGTACTTTTTAAAAACCATCGAGATAAATCACAAATTTTTCCTCTAACTGTATCCGAAAAATAAAAAAGGCTTCCTGGGGGTATATAATGAATCAACATCAAGCCCACATGGTTATATTGTATTAGATTTAACACAAGACGTTAACGATTTGTTTCGGATTAGAACAAACATATTGTCAGAGGAATATTGCGTTTGTTTTTGTGATTTAAACAATTGCTTAAAATATGAAACGGTTGAAGAAAAATCGACATATGTTACATGTACTAGAAAAATGCAGCAACAAGATTTTTTGTAAAAATATTGTAAAATATTATGATGATGATATAATAAAAACTATTGCTGAAATTGCAATTAATGTGTTAAATGGAAACAATAAAATATCACCATCACAAAAAACAAAACTAAAAAAACATAAAAAACAAATTGAGACTCTTAGCGTGTCCACAAAAAGGTATAAATGCTAAACGAAAAATGTTAATTCAATATGGTGGATTTTTATCGACATTAATTGGTACTATATTATCTGGTGTAATAGGAAAACTTCTCAATAAGACATAATGCAGCGAATGATTGTTATGTCACCTGAAATATTTAGCAAATTTAAAAATATAATTGAAGATGATAAGAATCTAAGCATACTATCATAAAGTAACTATAAACATAGGGTATTCACATGGAAGAAAAAGTTAGACAGTTTTTTTAATTTCGTAAAATCAACTTTATCGTATTTTAGTTTTTCTTTTTTTTGTTTGTATGATGATGTATATATTTGCAATTGATGTATGTACATTTGTATATATTTCTTCATATAACTTTTTCGACTTCTTAAAAGAAGAAAAAAACTCGATTCTAATTTCTACCTCAATTTTTTATCAATCAATCTTAGTTGTTTTCATAAACTAATTCTAGGTACTAATAGGTACAAGAATTATTATTGTAAAAGTATGAAATATGAAAAAATGTGTATATATTAATATACATATTATCATAATTAATTCTATGAGAACTTTAAAGCTTATAATACCATCTGAGATTTTTAAATCTCATTTCAAAGCAATGAAATTGACTACGATTTTTTCTTCTACGTGAGTTCTCTATGTATATAGTTACTTTATGATACTATATCAAAAAATGAAAAAGGTTTTGTATGACAAAAAACTAAACCAACTTCATAAATGGCATTTGTATAGCAAAATTTAATGAAATATGGACTTAACAGACGATTCGCAAAGAAATTACCAGAAAAATCATCATTTGATTTTCACCTAATATCACCTATCATATCAACCTAAATATCAAACATCAAACACACAAACAAATTTTATTCCTTTTGTTGAAGATGATGTCTTTGAATACGGCCCTAAAAAAGAACCAGCTGCAAGCAGTTTTAATTTGAGCGATACTGATGATGAGGAGGAGGATGGAAATACTGGTAAAAAATTAGGTCTATTTGAGATAAACAAAGTTGCAAAATTAATCGAAAGACCTTCTCTAAATTCTGATTTTCGTATATTCGAAACACAAGGAGGTGATGTGATCGAGGTGATCAAAGTAACAAAATCTATAAAATATTATTCATATGACGATTCTGAATTACATCTGGATGATTGGAAGTTTGATTTTTTACCAACACTTATTAAAAATATAACTCCTAATCCTGATTTACCAGGTTTTGAAAAAAATGTTTAATGAAATTTTGTTATATATTTATCTCTACTCCAAAAAATTATGATGATGTAACAATTAAAAAAGTGTCACAATCTAACCGGAACGATTTAATTCGAATATCGTAAACTTTTGATGAAGATACTTTCTATATAAAAATTAATCATAGTTATAATATAAAAACATTATTAACTGAACTATTTCAACAGAAAAAAAATATAAAAAATTTCAAAACAAAATTACCTGAACTATTCAAATTAGCTGTTGCTAATAGTTGAATTGAATGAAATGGTGATGATTTATTCAGACATAGTTTAATCATCTGTTTTTGGAAGTAGTAAAGTACCGGCATTGAGAGCTATCAACATAGATAATTGAAGAATACCTACAGAGAAAAATACTTTTGAAACTATAGCTATTAAAATCTGTAACCAATACGGTGATGCAATAAGTTTTGCTTCAAGTTACTATCCAACAAAAATTGTCTTAAATTTTAAAAAGCATTAATTGCCAAATAATATGAATACTACTAGTCAAATAAGATATTCCATCAAACATGGAACGAGCTTATGTGAGATATTATTCCTATCAAGTAGGAAGAGGAATTAATGACATTAAACCTTTATTACAATTTTATCCAACTATACGGCGTGGTCGTGGTCTAGGTAACATATTTGGAAGTTTATTTGGCTATTTGAAACCAGTTCTTTCATGTGTTTTTTTTTTTGTTTGCAAGGGTAGGTGGGATCGAATTATTTCTTTCTCGAGAGACTTAACAGCATTAAGTTTTCTCGAGTTAAAATCGTTTCTGTTGATTTTGCGCCAATTAGAAATTTTGTGCAAGTTGAGATTTAGCTCAAGCGAAGCAGAATATTTGCTGACGTTGTCTTCATAAGAAGCAACGAGCGTGCTGTCGTCTACAAAACTATCGATTGGATTGGAGGTTATACTTAAACGATCGTTTATAAATATTAGGAAAAGTGTCGAGAAAAGCGACAACATCAGACTCCCCCGAATCGCGGAGCCTTTCACAGAGGCATGTCATGAGATCACCTGTTGACCGATGGGGTCGGAACCCATATTGACGATCATGAATTAATCCTTTGTGATGTATATATTTCAGAAGGTTTTATTTATTAAATTTTCCATTATTTTGGAAAGGACCAAAGTGATAGCAATAGGGCGGTAGTTTGACCGATCGCTTTTTCCTCCCTTTTTGGGGTGGAATGTATGTGCGTTGTCTTCCACTGGGCAGGATATCCACCCGAAGAGAGGGATAAATAGAAGAGATTGCGAAATGGTTTCGCAATAGTAGAAAAAGTATTTTTTAAAACAGTGGCAGTAAAGCCATCCGGACCGGTTGACTATTTTGTATTCAAATTTTTAAGAGCTTTAAGAACTCTACGAGTCTAAAAATTATTATGTTTATATGTTTTTTTACTTTTTTATTTGTTTTGTTTTCTGTTTTTTTTTGAAACATAAACATCAACCAATGTCTTTATTTTTTCTTTTTTTATTACAATTCGATTTTTTATTATAATTTTATTATGTCTACATTTCGATAGTTTCTAAAAATTCTTTTTATTCTTTTATTTTTGTTTTAATTTAGGAAACCTGTTATTTGATGTTCAGTACTTTGCTAAGATGTACTTTACGAAAATACTTAAATGATTGAAATTCCATTAGTAATACATAAGGTAATCCATTAGAAATACTATAATTCTTTTTTTGAAAACACTTATACTCTGGATTTCCTTCAATTCTCTTGGTAAATTATTAGAACCCTGGAGGCAATTATAAAGACGATTATTCTTTTGCTTGTCTGTTTTAAATAGCGAAAGATAGAAATTGGATTTGTTTCTGGTATTGTAAGTGTAAAAGTCTATATTCCAATTAAGAATGAAATTGTGTTTAATTTTGTTGTTAACTATTTTATATACTAAACGGTACAGTTTACGCTTGCAGTAGTTATCAAAGGAAATGTATTGATAAGTGTATAGTTGATGTGTAGGATATCTTAACGGATAACCATGTATAGATTTTATTGATTTTTGTGTAAAATGTATAACTTGTTGATGTACGCTTGCACCATATAGGATTTAAGTAACATAAGTTTGATGAAATATAGGACGAAAATTATTATTTAATAAGACGTCTAAGCTAAAAAATTGCTAAAAAATTTTCTTAGTCTTCTTAAACTAAACATATATGGCGATATTTTCTTGATAACATGATCTATGTGTGGAAACCATTTGAGTTTATTATCTATTACTAAACCTAGATAGTTAAAATGACCGACTAGTTCTACTGATTCATGCTTATAATTGATATTAAAGTTATGCCAAGTTTTGTTCTCAAATAACATAATTTTAATCTTTTTTATATTTAAGGACAGTTTGTTTTTCTTAAGCCATTCCTCCACGATAGGTAAATCAGATGAAATGGCGCTTTTTATCTCAGATTCACTGTCCATAGCATATTTGATAACTGCATCGTCTGCGTATAGTTGGATGTTTCCTTTGAGTGCTAGGTGGGTAATATCATGGATATAGATTTTGAATAGGTCAGGCCCCGGAATTGAGCCTTAAGGAACATCCTTTTTAACATGGATAAAATTACCACAGCTATCATTTACGCATACTGTTTGTTTTCTTTGCAATAGGTATGTTTCAAAGAAATGTATGACATTAGTGCTCAAGTTTAGTTTAAGTAATTTATAAAGTAATATTTCGTGATCTACACAGTTAAAGGCTTTTTGAAGATCGATAAAAATGCACCCCGTGTATTTACCTTTATCCATACTTTGAGTAACAATTCGTTAAAGCGAGGCATGCGGCGGTAGTATTGAAATTCTCCGCGAAGCCTACTGATCTTGGTGAAGGATAGCATTATTTCTGAGGAAGAAGTTTAGTAGATTTTTGATAATTTTTTCAAACATTTTTGAAAAAGTGCTTAACACGGATATAGGTTGATAATTTGTTGCTCTGGTTACGCCTCCACCTTTATATATAGGAGTTAGAACCGCAGATTTGAGCGAATCTGGAAAAGTTGAGGTGAGAAACGAATCGTTAATATAATCCGTTCAAATTGGACACAGTTGGGTGGAGAATTTTTGTGCAAATTTTGCAGAGATATAATCATACCCTGTCGCTGAAGAAGATTTAAGAGAATCAATTGTCTTCAATTACATCAGAATTCTTGATTACATCAGAAATAAAGTGGTCGATTATGGATTTATAATTTTTGACAATTCTTGTTGCAAACTGTTCATTAATTTTGTTGTAGATTAAATATCCGCTAGAGAGTAAAACCTAAGAATAGTTTATAACCTCCTTGTTGTGTTTGTCCAGTACATTTATATTGAAATCCCCTAAAATTAGCGGTCTTTTAAAGGAAGACGTAATTATATCAAGTTTATTTATAAAGTCTACAATATTAGTTTGTTGACATTTTATAAAAAGCCATGAGGTTTAAGTTTTGTTTTAATAATTTAACTATCAAAAAGTTGGAATTACTGTACTCTTCCTCAAGGATGGGAGCGCTACTAATATTTTCAGCCACATATATAGCGACACCCCCGTACGTAATGTTCCGAATTGATTCAGTACGATTAGAAAAATATCCAGTGTACCCGGGTAGATTGAAAAATTGATTTTCAGTTTTACGTAACCAAATTTCCGCTAAAACTATTACATGTATTACACTTTCATATGAATTAATTACTATTTCAAGATCATTTAACTTACTTCTTAGACTCCTAATGTTTAAATTATGTTTGTATTTCATCATCACACTTTTGGGTAACTCTGTATAATAATTCATTTTCATATCATTCTCAATATTATAAGATGTCATTACTATTTACGATAACAATAAAGCCCGTTAAGTACGTGAAATTTAGCAAGCATGCATAGAAAAATTGTAAAGTTGAAATCAGTAATCCGGCATCAAATAAAAACGCATCGATGTAAAGAGAGGTAGAGATTAAGTAAATTAATAATCTATTTTTAATATTAATTTTAAGAAATTTCCTAATTATATTTATTATAGCTTTAATTGTAGTTTGAATTATAGTTTCTGTAAATGTTTTAAAATAAAAGTAGGAATTTTTAAATAAATTTTGTATGTTTGCAAAAAATAAAAGAAAATCTAATAGTAAGTTTAAGTTATGTATTAAAATAAAATTGTAATATGGTTTAATATGTACGGATCGCGGCGGGTTATTTTTAAGGAAAATAAATTGTAATTTGTAAAAATGAAAGTTTTGATATAGAAAAATATTGTTGATGTGAATGTTAAAAAAATTAAATAAAAATAAGCAAATATAAAATTTAAGTGATATTTTGTTTGGGATCGGATACAATTTCGTCATTGTTAACAACCAAACTTTTTCCGTTAAGGCTCTTAGCAAAGGTTCAAAAGGATTTGTTATTTTTAGAAAGATGCAAAAGTTGTCTTCTCAACTGTTTGTTGTACAAGAACTTATACTTGTTGCTAACTCTCCTACACCAGTTTCCTATTAGCTTCAGTCCTATCATTCTTGTAGATTTGAAAAGCTTCCTCGTAAAAGATATTGTTTTTTTTCTTTTTACGAGGGTTGGTGGACAATTCGAAAGCCCAAGAGGAACTGCATGTGGTTACTCAGGGTAATGTTGGACTTTAACCGACCAACACCACCTGCCTTTTACAACCAAACTTGAGAATGCCAAAAAAAACCTTTAAAAAAAATGTACAGCTTGGTTTTGGGGATAGGGATGTGGGAAGGATGATTAACTATTATAATTTCAATAATAGTGAAATTTTTTGCTGTTGTACTAATATGGTACAGCGGCTATGAAACTCATAGGAACTTACAAAGGTGCTGTCGTCTTCGCAGCTATGAATATGGTTGGAGGTTAATGAAAGTAGGTCATTGATAAATATTAAGAAGAGAGTGATAAAACTGATCCTTGAGGGACACCAGCATTTATTTTGAACTTGTCAGATGAATATCCGTCGACCAGTACACGAATCGTACGATTCGAAAGCAAATCTCCAATCCATTTTAAAAAGACTCTATCTAGACATTTTGCTAATAGAGCATCGTGCCAAACTCGGTTGAAAGCCTTAACAATATGAAGAACCACAACATGGGACTCACCAGAATGATGGAGGTCAATGTTTAGCTTCTCACAAAGGTAAGTCATGAGATTACCGGTTGGACGACGGGCGCTGAACCCATATTGTCAGTCATGAAGCAAACCTTTGTGATCCAGGTATTTCAGAAGCTTTTGATTCACAATTTTTTCCATTACATTGGAAAGGACCGAAGTTATAGCAATAGGGCGGTAGTTAAAGGGATGGCTTTTGATACCATTTTTGGGAATTAGGAAAGCATATGCAACCTACCATTGGGTAGGATGGATACCCGAAGTGAATGAAAAGTAGAAAAGGTTGCGCAGAGGTTTTGAAATACTGGAGTAGGTATTTTTGAGCATCATGGTAGTTATATCATCTGGACCGGCTGACTTATTTGTATCAAGATTTTCATCACCGCCCCTGTCCTAAAGTAAATTTTACCGAAGGAGCAGCCAACTTCTGGAACGGAGGGTGGCATCTGAGCTGACTGTGGCAGTATCGAATTGGAAGCGAACTGTTTGCCAAATAAGGTCGCCTTCTCTTTAGAATTTGATACGGTTCTGCCATTGTTATCAACAAGTGGTGGAAAAGAAGACCCTGTAATTTATTCTTTTAGACTTTTGGCAAATGTCCAAAAACGTTTATTATTCTTTGGCATGTGGATGATTTTACGCTTCAACTTTTGATTGAACAAGAATTTTCGCTTGTTGATAACTCTCTTGCATCTGTTTTTAACCATTATATAGTTGGCCCTGTGAGCCTCCTACCTGTTCTTTTGGAACCGTCTTAAAGCCTCCTCTTTTCTAGAAATGGCTTGCTTGCAAATGCGATTAAACCAATATTTGGGCCTGCTTTTGACAGTTTTCATAGAATGAGGAATGAATAGCCTCCTTTCAAATAAAATAGTTTCACCAATCGCATTTCCAGCAAAGTTGACATTTCTATTACGGAAGCAGAAAGACCATTCAAAGGTTCTAAAAAAATTGTTAAGGCCCTCCCAGTTGGCATGACTGTAATTCGAAACTAAATTTTTGGGAGGGGGGACCTTTGGCTGGAGATTGGGCTTACCCGGAAACTTGTATTAACCAAACAAAATGGTCGGAATTACCCAGGGGGCAACCAACTGAAACCACATATTATTCAGAGTGTGTGGTGAGAAACAGATCCAAGAAGTGACCTTCTTGATCAGCACGGTCCGGGATCCTAGTGGGGTTTTTAACAAGTTGAGAAATGTGGAACAGTGAGAAGAATAGTTCAACTTGTTCCCCATTGAGTTTTGACTCTGACAAGTGTTACTAGAGAAATGAAGCCAGTCCCTTTTATGAATGTTAAAATCTCGCTCCACAACAATTTCAATTTCTGGAGATGAGTCTAAAATTTCATTGACTTGGTTCGAGAGATTTTCGATTTCCATAGCAGTTTCTTGTTCATTTAAGTTGGGCGATTTATGTAGGAAAGAGAAATGCAAGACTTACTTTTCAACGAGAATTTTTTATAATGGAAGGTTGAGCTAGACGATTTATATTTTTGAAGTGTGTTGGAAACGATGTCATTTTTTATATACATTGCGGTACTTCTTTTGGGTACGAAGTGGGAAATAAGTGAGTAGCCGGTAACGCTAGAGTTTTCATTATGGCTGCTGACGTGTGTTTCACATAGGGCTAAGATTGCTGGTTTAATTGAACTAAGATGACAATCGACGGCATGAAAATTCGTTTGCAACCCGCGAATATTGCAGAAATTAACATTAAAATTGGTAATTTTGTTAGAAAAATTAATATACGAACAAGTAATATAAACAAAATTTAAATCAAGATTAAAATAAAATCAGAGTTGAAATTGTAATTAAATTCAAAATTAGACTTAAAGTCAACCCTAAAATTAACCAAGATCAAAATCTGAATTAAAAATAAATTAAAATATCTAAAAAACTAAAATTAAAGTAAAAATTAAAATTTAATTAAAATGAAAATGGAAAGTAAAATTGTACGATTTAAGTAACCCAAGCTTGACAACACTATAAAGTAAAAACAAAAAAAACAATTGTTAATATTAATATCAATATTAATAACAATAATTATAACAATATCTATATAATAATTATAAATGCGATTAAACTAAGATTTGGGTGGCCTTTTAATACTTTTCATAGAGTGAGATATGCAGGCTCTCATCCTTAGAAGAATTATTTGACTAATCGCATTTGTTGCAAAGTCAATATTTCTGCTGATAAAGCACAAAGACCAATCAAAAGCTAAAAAATTCATTTAAACCTTCCTAGTTAGCATGGCTATAACGCCATACTATTTTTTTGGACAGGTCTTTGACTGGTTTGAGTGCTAAGCTCGAAGTTTGGATTAATCAAGCAGTTGTCGGAACAACCAAGAGAAGAGCTTACTGAGACCTTATGTTTCTCAAGATGTGTAGTCAGAAACAGGTTCAGAAGATGACCAACCTGGTCTACACGGTCGGGAATTCTAGTGGGATTTTGAATAAGTTGAGTAAGATGGAATAATGAAGCGAAAAGTTCAACTTGTTTTCCAATTAAGTTTTGGCTGGAAAAATTGTCATTGGAGTAGTAGAGCCAGTTTCTATTATGGATATTGAAATCACTAGTCACAACAATTTCAGATTCTGTATTTCATTCCAAAATTTTGGTTGGTGAGATTTTCAATCTCCGAAATAGACTCCAGTTCACTAGAGTTTGGAGACCTGTATAAGTAACATAAATGTATGACGTGTCTAGCAACAATGATTTTGGAACACTTATATTTGTGTGAGAACGCTGTAAGTAACTTCATTTCTAACATAAAGAGCGACCTCTAAATGAGAGACAAACGACTAATTGTCAAGGACAAAGTTGTCGTCTTGGCCAACCACATATAATTCTAACATTGCATAATGGGTCTCACATAATGCTAATATTGCTGGTTTTACTTAATCAAGGTGTTAATTAAAAAATTAACCAAAGTTAATTTAATTTTAATATTGAGTGTAATGATCAATAAATAATCAATAATTAGCACTTAATTACCAATTAATCATCATCATTATATAAATGCGCTAGCATTGTTTTTTGAGTCCCTTTTCAAAGAAAACTACTGGACCGGTTTACATGGTTTATCCATCGTTAGAAAGAATGAGGGGAGAAACATTTGTTTTTACCTTCTTGATCGGGGTGGTAGTTTAGAAAATACAGCTTATCAAAATTTCTTGCCACATATGCATTTTTTTACACGACTTTCTATGTATTTACATATTAATTTTTTCTTTCTTTTTAGTACTTGCTTTTTATTAGTTCGTAAATCATAGTAGTATTTTTAGAGGTAGGTACTTATTTATACTTCAAAATGTATATATATAATTATGTTTGCCTCTCGCATATATGTATATGATTTAGTATTATATATTTACACTGAGTTAGTATAGAATATGAATATGATCACATATATGAATATGATATGAGGGTGTAAGAATTTTTAAATTGTATTGCATTGGTGGATTTTATTAATATATTTTAATTTTTTTTAAATTTTGTTTGGAATTTTTGTATGAAACGGGTAGCAGTTGTTTTTAATAATAATCAAAATTAAAAATAGTTAACATAAAATTATAATAGATAATTATATAGTTAATTATATAATAAATAAATAGAATTATAATAGTTAAATTTAGTTTAATTGTCAGACATAATATATTTATATAAGTAGTACATAAGTATTAGGTATACCTAGATTCAATTTGCAATGAATTCCAATTTTTGTTTTTTTTATTAGAATTTTATTTTTGTTTTTGATAATTACTTAAATGAAAAATTTCAGAAGCTTTTTATATAATACATACATATAATATATGTTGGTATGTTTTATATTTTGTAAATTTCGTCGTATAAAATTTTTGGGAAGTGTTTTAAATCAAAATTACGATTTACGAATTTAATTTTTTGTACATATAGAATAAACAGTGTCTATTTTTTTTTAACCACCAAATGCATATAAGTATGAATGTGATTTTATATAAACATAAAACGTTTACACATTCATAAATTTGACAATATAATTTTTATAAAAAAAAAAACAAAATGAGAAAATAAAAATTTTCAAAAAAAAGGATTCTATTTTGATTTACATATATATGACTGTATGTACGCATGTATAATAAGAATAAAAAACTTTTTTTCTACTTCTTTACTACCTCGAATCATAGAATGTATGTAACCATACATGGTTACAACATGATTACATAACGTTATATACATACATACATATTATGTAAGTATGCGC
Source organism: Poecilobothrus nobilitatus (assembly GCA_947095535.1). NCBI lineage: Eukaryota > Metazoa > Arthropoda > Insecta > Diptera > Dolichopodidae > Poecilobothrus > Poecilobothrus nobilitatus. Next base: position 84,900,801 of record OX352772.1, read on the forward strand.
TTTCGGCTTTGAACTTAAATTTCATGCTTAAACCAACAACAATTATATTACGTTCAAACAGGTTCAAATTAATAAACAGAAATTTTTAAGTTAAAAAAAAGAAATAATTGTGTTAGCTGTAGTAGGATAAACATATACGTACATATGTATTTTGTAAAAACAACAATAAAAATTTTAACGTACAGAAATAACATCAATAATATGAGAGTAGAATTTTGAACTTACTATTTTAGTACTAAACTAATTAATACTTTATGTTAAGAAAAATTTGAGATAATGAAATGTATATTAATATATGTATGCATGTATGTACATATAGATATATTTGACAAAATTAAAATATGTAATTTTTCTTCTCTTTTAAAAAATTCAAATTGCAATTTATGTAAAAATTTTATGCAATTATGCACTTATGGTCAAGGCCCCGGGGCATGATTTGTGGTACGTATTATCTACATTATTTTGTCATTAAAAGAGTGACACAGTACAGTCCTACTCAAGTACTAACTTGCAGAGTACAACCAGATAACAGACATAACGTGAAACATAGCAATATTAACAATAACAATATGAACATTTAAAAGACTGTAAAAAAGTTCTGTTCCTTGAATTAAAAGTAAATGATTATTTTTTTTTTGGTTTATAGGATTTTGCTTATGTATGTTGTATATTGTATTGTGGTCAGTGCCAGTCCAGCGGTCAACTTTTTTTAAATTATTCAACAGCTTCTCTCATTTGAAAGATTTGGAATTTAAATTATCAAAGATGTTGCAAAAGGTTACTATTACAATTTAGTAAGTATCGTAAAATCGATTGTTTTTGGCTGAATTGAGTGTGAATTTTAAAAATATTAAAGAATAAGTACATATATTTACTGAATATTAGATAAATTTTTGCTATGTATGATGTGCATATTTGAGTGTTTTATAATTGAAACATTTTTAAAATAATAGGTCTTATATTAAATGCAAACTTTATGAGTTTCAGTTAAGAACTAATATGTAAATAATAATAATAAATTTTTGAGTTTATTTTATAATAAATTTATTTATGAGAATTAATAATACATATTATATAAATATGAATTTATGAATTCAAAAAATTTTAATACGTTTTTTTTTAATGCAATAAATAATATTTATGTTTTCGGCGCTGGAACTCTCTGCGGCCTCTTACTGTGCATATAAAAGCGTGAAGCATGGGTCGTAAAATTTTTTATATGTGACTTTCTTATTAATATATGTATATCTGGCATAATATGTAGTTCAATTTTAAGGATTAGTTTTTAATTTTTAAGGATTAGTCCGGCTGTAACACCCAATCTATCCATGAAACAGAACAAATCGCTTACACATCACAAACTCAGACAACAACTTTCGGTTTTCGAAAACGGACAAGATGTACACTATGAAGCTGCATTTTAATCTGGATTTGCTCGATTTTCGAGCAGCGATCAAATACTGGTAATATTAATTTTGATGTAAAGTTCAACAAATAATTTTGTGAATTGCATTCAAATTATTTTGTGCATTTATTATAAATTTTAAAAATCTCTGGTTTACAATTTAATTTAATTTTTAAAATAAAATTACAAACCATTTTTCATATTATATTACATACCTCAATGGAAGCGACGAATTTTTATTAGAATAATTACGAATAGTCATTCCTATAATAGCAAATTTTTATATACAATGCACACATTTTTTAGCTTTTATTTTTACAAAATGTACTTTCATACACAATTTGTTTGTAACTCAAAAAACCTCATACAATTTTCAATATGCATCATATACCTTATACTTACATAAAATTATATTCACATTCATTTTTTACACAAAACAGAAAAAAAAAAAAAGAAACATAACAAAACAAAAAATATGTAGATAAATACTTAACATTACATAGCTACATATAAATACATATCTATACTATTGATATCAAACTACATGTATAGTAATAGCATATATTGTATAGAAACATAAAATTCGGAAAAAAAAAGAAGGAAAAGAAAGGCTCATATATTTCGCCAAAAAATATTTTAAATAATGTCATAAGCTTTAATAGTACATTTCTAAAATGAAATTTTTGCAGAAAAATCGTATTAACTCAAAAAATGAAAATAAATTACGACAAATTTCTTTAAATTCCAACTATTACATTACAAATTTTTCAACCAAAAAATGCATAGAAATGAATTACGCTATAATCGTAAATTTTGGGCACTTAAAAGTTTCTTATAATAATTTAGAGCTAAATTATAATTATACTAGCTAACCCGGCAAACGTTGTTTTGTCACACTTTATCCTATTTTTTTTTAAACTAATGCTTTACATATCTAGGTGAATCGTTGTTTCATTGTCTTTTCTAAATTACTTAAGATTCATTGGGACTGTCAGCATCACAATGTTGGTGCTTAATTATTCATTTCCCTTTTATATTTGGTGATCTTATAAAACCATCTGAAAGTTCAAGATGGAAGGGAATTACTACTATATTAAGAATTTTAAACATAGTTTTTTCAAGAAATGTTACGACCCGCGATATTATCAAGCTTAAAAAATTTATTGAAGAGCATTTATTTATTGTTACAAATATATTCAAAGAGAAACTTATTCCCAAGCATCACTTTCTCGTACATTATCCAAATATAATGGCTAAAATGGGATCATTAAGTCAATATTCAACAATGAGATACGAATCAAAACATCAATATTTTAAAAATTTATCAAACAATTTAAAAAATTTTATTAATTTACCTAAGACATTGTCTTTAAGACACCAAAGAAATTTTGCGGTTACTTGGAAAAATTTTAACATTAAGCATAGTATTAATATTGGTAAATTAGGATATCCAAATAAGGAAATAATAAATGAAATAATTTTAGCTTTAAATGGTTTTAATTACAAACACAACGAACCAATTAATGTTGTATCTTTTATTGAATACGCTTCTATAATATACCGGCCAAATTTAATCATTGATTTTCCAGAAGGAGAATTACATAATTTTTTTCAAATAATTTACTTAATTTTTTTTAGAGATCAATATTTTTGTCTATGTAAAAAACTTACAAATATTAAGTTTGACGATTTCCATAATTGTTATGAAGTTGAAAAAGATAATTTGTCAAACTTAATTGTTAAAAAGCTTTTTGAAGATTCAAAATTTAAAAATACTTATGAACTAGTTATGTCGAGACAGAATAAACAATTATATGTTTTAAAGAAATGTTAAAAATATATTATAGTGCTTGTTAATTTGTTTTTAATTCTTATTATAAATTGAAATTTAAACGTTTTTTGTAACTGTTATATTAAAGAATGAATGAAAAATAATATTATATAATATTAGAAATATGTAAAGAAATTTGAGAAAAAAAAAATATACATATAATAAAAAATTTTAATAATTAATTAATGTTGTACTAATTATTTGTTATTTAAAATTAAAATATTTTTTTATTATTTTAGCATAGATTACCGTAAACAAAAATTTATGTTTTAGTGAATTGATAATGAATACAACAATAGTAAGTATAAATTATTTAATAAGAAATATATTTGCAGTTTCTTATTATTTTTATACAATTTCTATATAAATAGCAATAAATTAAATATTATATTTGTAGGTTTTTTTTTATCGAATTAATATGTAACACATATTAATATTAATATGCAACACATATTAATCTAATATGCAACACATATTAATTTAATATGCAACACATATTAATCTAATATGCAACACATATTAATTTAATATGCAACACATATTAATTTAATATGCAACACATATTAATCTAATATGCAACACATATTAATTTAATATGCAACACATATTAATTTAATATGCAACACATATTAATCTAATATGCAACACATATTAATTTAATATGCAACACATGTTACTAATATACATTGTTTTAATATGAAAATCATATTATATTAATAAGATTCTATGTATTAATTATTTGATATTTAAATCTTATTAATATAATCTATACTAGTTATCAATTTTGATAATTTTCAACTTATTGATTCAATAAGATTTTTTTATGGATTTATATGAATACGAAAAATGTATTAATTTTATACCTATTTTTTTAACCGTGACATATTTTTTAATATTTGTTGAAATTTTAAAAATTAAAAAAGTAGGTAATTAAAAATATCGCCATAAATGATACACAAATATTTGTATTTTATCTTTTTTCAATAGTTTATACAATTAGCTATTTTTTTGTTTGAAATGATTATTTTCAAATGCAATTTTGTAAAATTATTAATTGGTAATTAATTTTATTATTGTAAAACTTGTATTATTATTGTTATACAAGTTAATTTGTATTATTATTGTTATGGACGATATTTCTTGTTTCTCCATTTTCTGTGCATATAAATAAATTTTGTGGTTTACCGACACGTAAACATGCAAAATATAAATAATTGCCCATGGGAGAAGCATGAATCTTCATGGTTCAATCCACATGTAGTCATAGTCTGCGGTTGTAATTGTCATTGTCAAAGGCTAACCAAATGGGAAATTACAAACGTTTAAATTGTATTAGTGAATCAGATGGTATCATTGGAATCCTTGGTAACACATTTTCTCCTTTAAATTGTCCATTAATAATTATGGCTTGAAGGATGTTTCCCAATTTTTTTTTGATAAACAATTTGGTACTATTGTATGGCATTGGTGATTTGATATTGCGAAATAAAATTATTGGAGATCCAATTTTTATTCCTAAATGAAATGATGTGGTAAATGATGATGTAAAATGATGTGGTACCGGTATACCTGGTACGTCCAATGAATTTAAAAATTCAGTTGGATAATTAACTCCTTCATTTTCATCGACGACTGTTTCAATTGATTTAAATGTAAACAAATGTGTATTAATCATATTTTGTATAGTAATATTAATGACATCAACGTCAATATTTTTGCTCCTAAAATATCTCGTTTGCTTAACCATTGATGGTGTGAATAATTCACTTCAATATTTGGAAACACATTTTGTACGAGTTCATTTAGTGTAGATACAATATTATATCTACAAAAATGTTGAGGTAATTTAATATTTTGAGTGATTGGATTCTTTGGCATTTTTCCATCACCAATTTAGAGAAATTGTTTTGAAAACTCTTCTGCTGTGGATCATTTTGTATTTGCACATATTTTTTGTTAATTTGAATGTACCTGTGATCCTTTTGAAAATCAATAGGGTAGTCATGGCCGGTTATTTTGGAGCGTTTTGCGCTGATCAGAGTATCAGAAGATAGTCTTTGGTATAAAAAACACTTGAAGTTGTGTAGCAGCTATGACTTTCTGTGAACCTTTTGAAAATACTTATATACAGAATCAATACGGTAGCTATGACCGGTTAGCTTGGATTGTTTTGTTGTGATTAGAGGATCAGAAGATAGGTTTTGGTATACAAATCACTTGAAGTTGTATGGCAACTATGACTTGCTGTGAACGTTTTGAAAATACTTATATACAGAATCAATAGAGTAGTCATGGCCGGTTAGCTTGAAGTGTTTTGTGGTGATTAGAGGATCGGAAGACAGTTTTTGGTATAAAACACACTTGAAGCTGTATGTATGGTAGCTATGACTGCAGCGCTATCTACAAAAAAAATAAAAAAACAAAAACCATCCGGAGCGACAAATGAACATACGTTATAAATATGATTTTAATATGATGATTGATTTAGGCGTGATGCGGTTTCACACAAAAGCACGAACGATTTTATGTATTAAGATAAATTTTAAAATGCTTATACTGCAAAATTACTCTTATTGAATTATGTTTTTGTTCTCGCATAAGTGCGATATGAGAGTATACGAGTATCTCTTACTAATAATTTCTCAAAGGCTCGAAATTGAATTTTCTTACAAGATAAATAAATACAAAAACTTTAAATTTGAATTAAAATTTACTTACCAAATTTGTATCACAATTTAATATGGAAGTTTTTCAATTATGGGGCTAAAAAATATATATACTTTCATTCATGTTTTAGAGTGTTAAAATTTCTACGATATCAGATGCTAAAAACATAATGGATAATAAATTTACAAATTAAAACTTTTTTTCTAAAAAAAAAAAATACAAGAACAAAACATTTTTCTACCTTTTTCTTTAATAATTAAATTAATAAATTCAAATGTGTCTTAATTTGGAATTATTGTAGAATGTATATATGTATGAACATTTTATCTGATAATATGTGCATTTCTTCTAATAAGTAATAATGCAAATATCGTTAATTCCGAACTAGTAATTATTATACTTCATTATAGGTTATTTAAACTATGATCTTCGTTTTCTATTTTAATGCGAAATAATTTTTTGATAGAAAATTACTTATGTATATATACAGCAATGTATGTTTTCATATTGAAAATAAAATTTTCATGATTCTTTATAATAGATGTACTTATGTACTTATTTCATAACTTTATTTCATGTAAAACAGGAACATAAATTATATAATTTTTTTTACAATCCAGAATTAGGATTTAGGAAATTAAGAACTGTGCCCTAGTTTAATTATTTATTATTTTCTTCTTATGTACGAGTAGACTTGTAAATGTTTTGAAATTAAATATACAGCAAATGGAAACTCTTTTTTAAAACAAAACAATACTTACCGTGAACAACAATTCTGCTTTCTGAACTAGCCATTTTTCTAAGATTTTTATTTTAGTTTAAAATAAGATAATTTATAACTTTTTTAAAATATTTTTTTTCCACCAATTATTATTTAAGTTTAAACATTTTATCAGTTTGCACTTTCCAACAATAAAGTTACTGAAAAAAAAAAATTAATATTATATTTATTTACAATTACCATACATTTATTTTATTTATGTAGATAAATAAATTTTATTTTAGGAAGACAATATGAAATAGGACTTAATTTAAATTAGATAAATTGGTTCCTTATATCGATTATCTATAATAACTATTACTAAGTATGTATAGGTATTAAAAATAATTTTTTTTCTGCCTTTCTGTTTCATAGGTGCATGTATGTATACCAAAATATATTGTCCATATGAAAATATAAGTCCCTATGATTGGCACATATTACAATTTCATTATACAAATGTTCAAATTAAAATTTTATAAAATATATTTACAAGAGCAAAAGGAAAGTCATTTTTAAAAGGTTACTCCCATGTGAACGAAAGACTAGATCAAGTTTTTACCTTGAAAGTTAGGTACAGTAGAAATTTGTTGTAAGTTATTAATATTGATATTATTAATAAATGAACTTTTCAATTCATTACAAATACTTTTAGTACTTACTACTTAATACTTTTATTATGTTTAATCCATTTTAAATTAGAAAGATTAAGATCTCCAAATAACATTATTTTGTTTAAATCACCATGTTGCTATTAAGAGGGATATAACAGCTAATAATAAATAAACTTTTATTGCTGAATTTAACTTTAACACATAGAATTTCTAATTGATCACATTCTGAAAAAGAAACTACATTAGAATTCAAATTACTTTTAACCGCAAGAAGAACACCACCTCCTTTTGGTGTGAATAGATTACCATCACTAGGCGATATTGAAGAGTATCTATCTTTCCTGTAAATACTATAAGTATTATCAAATAATTATTCTAAATTGTTAATAGAAGGACTTAACCATGTTTTAGTTAAAATATAACAATCAAAAAAATTGGTTTTCCCATTATTACAAACTGAATTTGGCTTGTCATGGATTAGGTGGAGAAAAGTTTAACATTATCAAACATGTTGCGATCTCTCAACCAAGATGTCAATTGATAATGACGCTAGTTATGTCAACTTTACGATAGGAGGAAACTGCGGGCCCATTTTAAGGATAGAATATGAGCCATAACCATACTTACTGTGTTTGACAAGAATATGAGCTTGACATGAGGTGTATAGTATTAAAACTTGCCATGCCTTTCCCAAAATATTAATATTTTAATCCCAATACGTTTCATTTTTAATCCTTTGTTCTGTTATATGAAAATATATTCTTAAAATTAGCTAAAACGCTATAAAATTGTCAACAAAATATTGAAGTTATTATCAAAAACCGCCTTGTCCACATCCGAATCATTATAAAACACCTTCATGTTCAATTAGTGTCAAACTTATCTTATACAATACATTACCAACAAAAGCAAATTTGGCTGGAAATTAGTGTTATTTATGGCCTAATATTTCTAAATAACGGGTAAAGAGAACAAAACTTCAACAAAATTTCAGTTACGTTTTTATTTTAAAAAACCAGAGTTATTTTTTTAATCATAGTAGCATTGCTTTTTATACCCTACACATTAAGTATAGGGTATATTAACTTTGGTATGGTGTTTTGAACCACCAAAAGGAAGCGAGTTAGATATGGACATGTATATATATTCTGAATCAGGATCACCTCCTGCGTCGATTTAGCGATGTCCGTCCGCCCGTTCGCACGATAACTCAAAAACTAGTGAAGCTATCTTGATGAAATTTATATAGTAGATTACTACTTACGAAAGGAAGGCTAAGTTCGAATCTGGAAAAAATTGGTCCATGGGTTCGGTTACCTCCCGTACAACTCCCAAAACCGAATACGCATATCTTCGAAATTAATAAAGATAGAAACTTAAAATTTTTTACGAGGATGTGTTTTCCTCAATCCCTGATATCCCTAAAATTTGAGATGAATTGGAGTGGTTGAGATGAATGGAGATGAATTGAAGAAGCTGTTCGGTTACCTCCCACACAACTCTCAAAACCGAACAAACATATCTTTGAAATTAATAAAGATAAAAGCTTCAAATTTGATACGAGGGTGCTGTTTCCTGAATTCCTGGTTTGCCTAAAATTTGAGATGAGTTGGAGTGGTTGGTCCTAAACTCCCAAACTACAACTCCGAAAACCGAACAAGCATATCTTCGAAATTAATAAAGATAGAAACTGCAAATTTGATACGAGGGTGTTGTTTCCTGAATCCCTAATTTGCCTAAAATTTTAGATAAATTGAAATGGTTGTTCTGGTATCTCCCACACAACGCCCAAGACTGAACAAGCATATCTTCGAAATTAACAAATATAAAAATTTAAAATTTGATATAAGAGTATTCTATCCTGTTCTGATTAAGTCTCTAAAATTTGGGATGAATTGGGGAGGTGGTACGGGTGCCTTCACACACTTCCCAAGACCTAACAAGCATATCTTTGAATTTAATAAAGATAGAAACCTGAAATTTTGTACAAAGGTTGTAAAAGCATTTATTTTTTTAGCTTATATTAAATACCTAACTAAAATAACTTATGGATTTTTAATTTAATTTGAATTTTTTCGACTTACTGTTACATTTACTTGTTTAAATAAGAATTTGATGGTTTCTGCAATTACACATATTGCAATAAGAAATTTAATTGTTACTTTTCATAATTAAGTTGGAGAGAACGTATGCGAAAATGATTTTAGAATGTACTGATGACAAATTACCAGTAAGGTCTAGATCACAAATCATCAGGAGAAATGATTACAAAAATTCTTGACAACCGTGTTTACAACGTATTTAATACGCTCTTAGCTACCTAACCTAGGACCCTTATTCTAGAATCAAATGCCATTGAAAATCATTACTGTAGAAATAAAACAATATCTCGCCAACAAGTAGGTACATAGGTACTTCAAATTGATTTTATTCGTCTCTCTTTGGGTAAGCACGGCGGAAAACAGAAGTTAAGAAAAAATTAAATTATAATTTAAAAAAAACAAGGTAGAATGTAAACCAACGGTTTTTAAAAGCGCACATTTCCAAAAGACAATACAAACTGTTTAGAATTGGGACTTGCACAAAAATTTTAAAATTTCATGTAATAAGAAAAAACGTGATAATAAGAATTTTCTGGAATTTTGAGGGGCTGTAAGTGCGGAACGCTATATAACTAAAAAAAACCGATAACACACATAAAAACATATTATTGGACCTTTAATTTTCATTTCTTCCAATTTTTGAGGCGAAATAACTCTTAAACAGGGGGTGCTACCAAAAAATGTTCTTATACTAATACAAAATACGAAACTTATACTAATTCTAAAAGTTATTTCTTGACTCAAAATTTCAGGTTTCAATCTCAAAACGTGCCGGAGTTATGAAAAAAGAAATATCATGCAAAATTTGGTTTTAACATAACGGTAAATTTAAATAGAAAATAACAAAATATTGCATAATTTCGATATTGTTTTATAAAAATAAGAAAATTTCCGGTCTTCTAGTATTTTTAGATTGTAAAACTACTACGTAGAGCCTGAGATATATACATTTGAAAATAGGGCTTTTTTGCAATTTTGGGAGGCTGTACCTTTGGAACCTTATACAATTAAAAGAAACCATTAACATACATAAAAATATATTACTGGAGCTTTAACTTTTTTGTCTTGCCGAAGAAAAATGTGTACAGGTGCCTAAGTTACAGGTGTTTAAAAATAGCAAATTTTCACTTTTTGAGCCTTAATAGGTCATAAACAGGCGGTGGTACAAAAAAAAATACTAATAATACTTATACTAAAAAAAATTCTTATACTAATTCTAAAAGTTCTTTCTTTTAGAATTAGATTAAAAGCGTGCCGGAGTTATGAAGGTAGAAAAATCATGCAAAATTTGGTTTTCACATAACGGTAAATTTAAAAACTTTATATAATTTTGGTATTGATTTATAAACGTAAAAAAAATTCTTGTCGAATGGCGTTTTCAGATTGAAAAAATGTTAAGCGGAACATGAAATATACGCGTTTAAAAATAGGGCTTTTTCAAAGTTTGAGGGGCTCTAGTTCTCTGAAGGATGGGGTTACATGGAAAAGTTGTTCAGCAAAATGAATTTTTTTATGAGACCTACCCATGGTTAAAATGTTTTTTCTCTAACTTTAACAATGTAGAAGTTTTGAAAACAGACGGAAGGACAGAGTGAAACTAATAGGCACATTTTTTCAAAATTTTTTTGGAAATGTGCTAAAAAGAAGGGAGATCAGACATAAATAAATAAAGCAAAAATTTTTCTTACTTTAAAGAAATTTGAATTCTATTCATTATTAAGTTATTAACTTATCATTATTGTATTTAATTGTTTGAATATTAAATTGATTGAGAATGTTTTGTTCAGCAATTGCTTTTGCATAGTCCATTTGCAGTGTTCTACAAGTTCATGACATGCAGCAGTATAAAACAAATAAAGTAAGATTTCATTGCGACAAGTGTTTAAATACACACAATCGATGCAAGTCGTTACTGCATAATACTACTCGTAGTAGTAGTATTAGTTCTGTCAATACAAACACAACAAAATATAAAAGCAAAGAGAAAAAACGATCATACTCTGAAAGTAATAGTAATCCATCAGTTATTTCGGAAAAAAATATTACTCTTCAATTACTGTATCAAGAGATTTTAAGCATAAAACAAATGAATTATGAATATCTAATACAATCAAAACATTAAAAACGAAAATAGTTCGCTGAAAGACAAAATTAGTATTTTGGGTAATATTCTAGACGAGCAAAGAGAAAAATATTACACTAAAAAAATTAAAAACAACAACATGGCTTATATGTAAAAATTTTTTCATAACACCAAAAAATGAATTTTAAAATCAAAATTTAGTAGGAAAAAAAATCTTAACACATCTATTTTTAGTGGAGATAACAAACACAATATTTTTATAAACAATTTTTTAACTAATTACTCAAAAGGTTTACTGTATGAAGCTAACAAATTGAAAAAGAAAAAAAACATTAAATATTTATGGTTTAATAAAGCAGCGATTTATTTTAGAAAGATTGATCATGGAGAGGTTACTGCAATAAGATCTTTTCAAAACCTAGATCAGTTAAAATCTTTGATCTAGCATCATAATACTTATTATTGTTCTATTTGATGCTTTTTGATTTAAATATTGATACTGAAAATCTTATTGACAATAACCTTTTTAGCAAAAAAACATAGTGATAGTGTTAATTTTTTTTTAGATAATACAAAAAATAGTTCTGTGTTCATTGTCCATCAAAACATCAGAAGTATAACAGAAAATTTTGATTCATTACTTGCCCATCTAAACACTTTCTCTATCTAACCAGATTTCTTATTTTTATCTGAAATCAGTATTTTTAAGAATGAAGTAAACGATTATAGTATTCCAGGCTATAAGGAGTTTTGTGCTGCTACAAATGAATCATCTGTTTCTGGAGATTAGACAAAATAACAAACATTAATTAAGATTTAAGTCGATTGATAAGATGGTTTGCATGGCATAAATTAATAGTTAGCGAAAAAACTAATTTATTGTTCCTCAGTTTAAATAAAACACAACCGCCTGATATTAATTTTTCTTTTGATTCATTAAACTGTTCCCGATTCATTTTAAAGAGTAGTACGTGCTGCTCGCAATCATAGATGTTTCCACATTGAAATTATTAACAATTTTAAATCTCTGGGTGTAGTAATTGATCATAGTATGAGTTGGACTGAGCATTTTTTTTTTTTTTGTTTTTATACTAAAACCACAAACTAGGAATATGATCCTTTGTACTTGAAGTAGTTGTGATTATATAGTATGAACCAGGGATGGAAGAAATGGGGATAATGGGAAGTTGAGGGGTAAATTGAGGAAGAATCTGTTGAGATTCTTCTTAAATTTGGGCAAATTTGGGCAAATTAGGTTAGAGAGTAGGTGCAAGGACGGATCCTTGTGGAACGTCAGCATTTATTTGAAATGTGTCAGACGTGTAGCCGTCGACCAGAACACGAATACAACGATTCGAAACGATTTTTAAGAATTGGGGAAACTTGAGAAACCTTCCAATGACTGGGATAGATACCGGTCGAAAACGAAAGGTAAAAAGGGTTGCGCAGAGGTTTCGAAATGGAGAAAACAGTATGTTTTAGAACCATGGCGGGATTCCATCAGGGCCAGTGGACTTTTTGTCATTCAGATTCTTCAGAACTTTCACTATAACTCGATTCTGAAGTAAATCTTTCCAAATCTACACGAGCGATCAACTTCAGGAATTGTTGGTGGAAGTTGAGTTATAGGAGGGTGTGGAATTTGCGGTAAGAAGTCTTGCAAACAAGTTAGCTTTACCAGCCGAATCTGATATGATAGAGTCATTATTATCAATCAAGGGAGGAACTGAAGATTTACAAAAGTTCTGCTTAACATTTTTTGCAAATGTTCAAAAATAACGATTGCAATTGGGTTGGTGGAGAATTTTCTGCTTCAACCTCTGATTATGCAGGAACTTTTGTTTACTGATAATTTTTTTACAATCATTTCGAGCCATTTTATAACTTCTACGTCATGCCTCCGAGACATTAGCCTTGTAAAGTTTAAACATTTCTCTTTATTTCTGATGGCATACCTTTTCTTTGAAAAAATACTTATGTTCAAGCTTGAGAGGCTTTTACAAATTGGGCAGCATATGTTCTACAAAAGTACTTAAGATGATGTATTATGGTTTGTCCCTTCGAAGCTGCAATACGGAATTAGTTGTTGGGGAGGATGTTATAGAAATAGGATAAATACTTTTCTTACGTTGCAAAAATGTATGATCAGAAAAGTTTCGCATAAAAGTTATCTACACCCATCAATGGAACTGTTCAGAAATTTAAATATTCTTCCTGTACGCCATTTATATTACTATAAAGTTTTAAGAGTGTTTTTTGTAAGAATTGGTTACTTAGTAAACCGTGACTCTTAGTTCTAATCTAAGAAAAATGGGTATTCCTTTGTAACTGTTCCCTATTAAGTATGTAATAATTTAATAATTAACGTATTTGAATGATTTTTTTCTCCTTTTCCTTCGTTGTATTTGTTTTTGTTATTTTTATTAATTGTTATAATTTTTTATTTTTGTTCTTTTTATAAAATTTTAATTCTGGGCACTGGGCAAGTGCTGATCCACCATCATATAATATTGGAAACAAAAGAATATTAGAAAGAAAAATTTGTAGAATTAGGCTAGGCCACTCTTTTCACCAAAAAACATATCTTTGAAAAAACCTGCCAACCAACCTGTCCTTACTGCGAAAATATACTCTCAGTAAAATATATTTTTCAAGAATGTAGTACAATTAAAATATTTGCAGGTAGAAAATCAATCGACCTTAAAAACATTTTGTACCTACACTCGAAAATACAAACACAATAATAAACAATCTTTTCAAAACATGGAACGAAATTTAGTTTTTGTTTGATATTTTTTAGTTGTTAATTATTAATTGAAATGTAAAATAATTCAAAGGTATAAATATGTAAATACGTAAATATGTAAATACGTAAATATGTAAATCTAAATTCTAAAACATTGTAAAATTAACTTAAAAATCTATAGATGTAAAGTAGCCCTAGTAACCGAGGGTATCTTCTGATGATGTATAATTTATTATACTGTATAATAATGATGAAATAAATAAAGAAATAAATAAATTATAATTATTTTGTTTTACCTGAAATTTTAATTATTACCACTGCCCATTTTAAATGATAACATATTTATGTTGTATAATTTTAAAATTAAAATTAGAGTTATAACTTTAATTTAAAAATGGCTTTTAACACTATTTTCATGAAATACAAAGAGCTTATTTACTATTCTCAGTTATACTATCTTTTCTCTAAGATATATGTATGTATACATTAACATAGTAAAAAATTAATTGTTGAATTAATATGTTAAATTGAATTAGAAAAATATTATATGACTATTAATTAACTAAGTTATTTTGTACATATAAGATATATTGAAAATACTGATAAATTAATACTGATTTCCATAAATACTTTAGAAACGGGTAAATTAAAAATTTTGTATCTAAATATATGCAGCTTAAGAAATATGATTTTTGAACTAGAAACATTAATTACTGAACGTAAGGAAATTATTAGATTCTTATAATATTCCAAACTATACGGCAGTTTTCAATTGCAGAGATGAGAAAAGAGGAGGTGGAATTGTCATCTTTATAAAAAATGATATACATTTTTTACTGAAGTATTAAACAAAAATATTATGAAGTATTATGAAAAATATAATTTTGGGGTAACTGAAATTCTGAATTGTACACCTAAATTAAGAATTGGTAGATTTTACAAGCCTCCAGCGGAAAATAGTAACATCTTTATAGAATAATTAGAAAATAGATTAAAAAATTAAGCAAATTACATATTTTTTGCTGATACTAATTTAAATTTATTTGATAATTCTAATACCGTAATTAAGTATAATGACGTGATAGCAACAAGTGGTTATAGTATAGTAAACAAAACACAAATTACAAGAAACAAAGCTCATTCCAATATCTTAATTGATCACATTTTAACAAATTCAAATGATAATTATGATATTAAATTTCCAATAGAAAATAACAATCTATCACCAATTGGCCATAGTATCACTAAATGCAATAAGTATTATGAAAATACCAATAAAGAAGCACACTATAAGTAAAATTGATTATAACCAGATGTATCAAATTGTAAATAATAAAATAGAAAATACTAACGTTTTGGAAATAGACACGTTAACAAAAATAATACAAGAAGCAAAAGTTGTATGTACAAATTCAACGTCGGTTAGAACTAGGAATAATACTTGGATAACACCGTCGATATATAAAAAATTAATTTAAAAAATATTATAAATTAGAAAATCACTAACAATAGCCATTGGAGAGATCCAAATAACAGAGATAAAAAGATAAAATATAATTTATTAAGAGAAAGGTCGATAAAATAAAACAGGCTAAAAAAAACCATACCAATAAAAGCATGGAAAATGCTGGAAGTGACTCTAGAAAATTATGGAAAGTGTTAAATAATACGATAAGGAATACTAATACGAAAATTTCAGAACATATTACTAGCATTGCAAAATAAAGTGGGGAAAAGACAAAGGATGAAAAGGAACAATGAAAAACACGTTAAATGAATTTTTTAATGAAGTAGGAGAATCTATTATAAAAGGAATAAAAAATAATAATATAATAACTATAGAACACATAAGAAATAATAAAACATTATTTGTTAGACCAGTTACTGAAACAGAGATTTATCAAATTATCGTGAAGTTAAACAGAACTCCAGGATTAGATAAAATAACAGTAAAGAATTTACAAGAATTAGTTAATATTATCAAACAAACATTGGCAACATTGATAAATAAGTGCTTTGAAGAAGGAGTATTCCCAGATTCATTAAAAAAAGCATACATAGTACCAATTCATAAAAGTGGATCTAAAGATGAATGTGGTAATTATAGACCAATTTCCATCCTGAACTCAATATCCAAAGTATATAAAAAAGTAATTAACATAAGGATAAGAAATTTTATTTTAAAAACAATTGGTTTTGATCCAAATCAATATGGTTTTCTAGAGAACAGCGGTACAGAATCAGCAATAACAGCTACGTCAGAATATATTTATGATGCACTTGATGAAGGGTATTTCGTCGGTGCAGTATTTATTGATCTTACAAAAGCTTTTGATGTAGTAAATCATGGTAGACTAATTAATTTTCTAGATATACTGGGGATAAGAGGTACTAGTAATCTTTTATTAAGCAGTTACTTAACAAATAGAACTCAGTGTGTTAAAGTGAACGAAGTGCTCGTATGAAGTGAGCGAAGCGATGAACTTACTATAAAAACTGGTGTATCACAAGGCTCACTGCTAGGACCGTTGTTGTACCTTTTATATATAATGAATATGCCGAAGAATAATTTTATTTTAAATTACAAAGTTTATGCAGATGACACTAATATCATTGCAAAGGCTAGATCAGTAAAAGAACTGGAAAATATACTAAATAAGGATCTAAATGCGATATGTAATTGGCTAGATTACAATGAACCCTGCATAAACGCTAAAAAAACCAACTATTTCTTATTTAAAACACAAAGAAAAAATAACGAGAATGTTACTCTTAAAATAAGAGATACAACTATTGAAAGAGTAGATAATGTTAAATATCTGGGAATAATAATTGATGATAATTTGAAATGAGACAACCATCATATCAAAAACGTGAAGAAAAAAGTTATAACTACCTATTATATTAACTATAAAAAGAGGTCATATAAAGAGTTTTCCAATTTGAGTGATATGATTTTTTTAAAAAAAAAAAACACACTAATTGTTAAGGAAATTCAAATGTTTTTTATTCAATGTGAAGTACAATCGATACAATTAAGTTCTGAATAAAACGTCATTCAAATGGCCTCCACGACTTCTTTTGCAGAAACGAATTCGATGAACCCAATTTTCGAGCACTTTTTCCA